>VVHJ01056496.1:0-11153 GCA_015107715.1 Tylochromis polylepis
TCCGTACGAATTGGCGACAACGTTTCCAGCACCATCAGGCTGAGCACCGGAGCCCCTCAGGGCTGCGTTCTCAGCCCACTTTTGTTCACACTCCTGACCCACGACTGCACCGCCCTGCACAGCTCAAACCACATCATCGAATTCGCTGATGACACGACCGTGGTGGGGCTCATTGGCAACAACGATGAGTCGGCGTACAGGGACGAGGTTCAGCAGCTGGCTGCCTGGTGCAGTGAGAACAACCTGTCGCTGAATGTGGACAAAACCAAGGAAATGATCATCGATTTCAGGAGAACTCGCCCCATCCACACACCACTCAGCATCCACGGTTCCACAGTTGGGACGGTAAAAAACACCAAGTTCCTGGGAGTTCACATCTTAGATGACCTCACCTGGTCCACCAACACCTCCTCCATCACCAAAAAAGCCCAGCAGCGTCTCCACTTCCTGAGACGGCTGAAGCGAGCCAACCTCCACCCCCCCCACCCCGACCGTGTTCTACAGGGGCACCATCTGCATCTCCACCTGGTTCGGTAACAGTACTGCTGCTGATATCAGGCGGCTTGAAAGGATCGTCAAAGCAGCTGACAACATCATCGGAGCATCTCTCCCGCCGCTGCAGGACATCGTCTACAAGCGCTGCGTCAGAAGGGCCTCCTGCATCGTGCTCGACCCCTCACAACCTTCACACAGACTCTTCACACTCCTCCCATCCGGTAGACGCTATCGCAGCATCAGGTCTCGATCCTCCAGGATGCGTGGTAGCTTTCTCCTACAAGCCATCAGACTTTTGAACACACTCACACTCCTATTTATTATTATTATTTATTCCATGTGCCTATTGTGCCACTGCCTATTTGTTCTGTGCACTGAAAATAACTGGGAGCCACGTCGTCTCGTCTCTCCATCTATCTGCACAGTATACAGCAGAGATGACAATAAAGTTTACTTTGACTTTGACTCAATGAAAGGTCAGATTTTAGTCAAAGTCCAAAAATCCAAAGACAAATAAATCAAGAGTCTTCAAGCAAAACAAATATGTCATGGCTCAAAAGCCTTTAAACAGATGCTCTGACAATGAACTAAGTGAAGCCATCACTATAAATACACACAGGGCTAATCAGTGGGAGTGGACACAGCTGGGGACTCACACAAGCAGAAAAGCCCAAAGTCACAGTGACATTCATGCCTGTGACGAAGGAACGCCAACTTCCACACATCTTCACATTTCTTATACATTCATGTTAAAAAAAAACAAAACAGATGTTTGATCATCTCAAACACGGAAGACTGAATTTCCTGTGTAGGACAGTCAAACAGCTTCACGACGCTCGAGAACATGAAACGGAGCAGAAGAGCCGAGTTGTTCTGTGCGACAGAGAAAAAGCACGGCAGAGACAGAAGTCAGCAGGACGCTGTGTTACATTAGCAATGCGTGTTTCACTCACAGCTGGAAAAGCCATCAGTGCAAACCTAAACATCTGGCTGACGGGGGAAACACATTTTTTGTTGACGCATGACCGCATCGCACAACCCCCTAAAGCTCCCCGCCACCTCCACAGGAAACGCAGCTGTCAGGTTAATGGTTCCCAGGTGAAAGGTTCCCCCTCGTCCCCATCAGACCCTTTTGCATCGTTCCCTTAAATAAAACACACACAAACTAGTTCACACACAGCACAGGTGTGACCACAGGTACAGGCGGGACATGACCTGTGGAGGAACAGGTAAAGCACCCAAACTACGGCAGCGACAACAAAACATAAACGTGACTGGAAAAATAAATGTATTATAGAGAATTTAATAAGCTGCTGCGTGATGTTTCAAACTCTAATTGTCTGCATGTTTTATTGTGCAACGAACAGTTTCAACAACTCCTTTTTTCATAAATTTTGAGCTCAGTTTCAAAACAATGCTGGCAAGCACATTTGGAGCCAGATGAAAGACTCCCATCGGTGCCGATCCAACCCAAGCGGCGGGAATTCAACGATGGCCGCGCGAGGCCTCGGTTACTTTTTAAAGTGCGGCGGTGAAACGTGCGACTCATTAAAGGAGAAGAGCCCACACACACACGAGCTGAAGAATCGTCGGCACGTTTCGTAGATGTTAACACTTAATCCTGTCACGTTTAGTTTGCCCCGAAGAGCCATTTGGTCCGCAGCGGGCGGGTCCACCGGCGCTCCAAACACCCCCTCATCACAGCATCTTGTATCAGTTTAAGTGGAAGAAGAGCATCTGGTCTGAAAGTCATGTTGTCGGGATCGTGATTTAGCGTAATACTGACACACTGATTATTCATAATAACTAAGAATTTTGAGATTTTCATGCTTGCAGATTCTACAGTGGAGCTCTCACCCAAACACAAACTCGTGCAGTCTTATTTAACCTGTGTGAAGATGCAGAGATCAAAGTGCTGCGATGGGGGGAGGCCGTCCTCGCGTGGGGCTGCCTCCGCATCCACGCGAGGACCCTTCACCTTCAGATAATTTACAGAATATACCGATTACTGACCATCGAGTACACTGGTGCGAGAGATGGTTTAGTTTGAGTTTTGGAGGTGGCTAATGGACGACATCAAACTGAGGGGAGGAGACTTTGTGGGCAAACTCTTGAATTGTTGATATCTGTAAGGCTGTAATCCTGGAATATCAAAGAAAACACGTAGACTGGAATATTAAATCTTCCTTGGCAGACACAATGTATCTAACCAGTTCCTTTTAGTATTTAATCATCTAATAATGTTAATTATGAAGCTGACAGATTTAATGTGGCGGTTGGGCCTAACAATAGACTCCAGAGAGGAAGCTCGCGTCACAGACTGATTTATTAACTGAAGAAAAGAAAGAACGGCTTTCTCTGTATTCCCGGTTTATCTCGGATGTCTCCACTTTACAGGACAAATGTAGACCCTAAACCTGAAACCGTCTGCCAGCTCCTCCAAGAATCCCTGATTCGTTGTGACTTTCACTCTGAGTCATGGCGCAGGAGCTGCTCCTTTCCATCATGCCGCTTTATTTCAGGGTGGAATAAACGTCTTCATCCCGTGGCCCCGGGCTAAATCGAATCCATCCCGTTACAATCCCTGCCTTTTCATCTGCTCGTATTAAACGCTCCAATCACCGGCGGCGCCCTCCCCATCTCACGCATCGCCACCAGAATTGGGGGGACGTTTCCAAACGATGAGCGTGCGGCTCTGCAGATTACCGTCTGTCAAATAAAATCCGGCAGCGCCGCAGCCACCTCTCTTGTAACCGTCTCCTTTTTTTTTGTTTTTCCACTGCAGCTCTCACTGCCAGAGCTGCTCCGTCCTCCTACTTCATCATCATCATCATCATCTGAAACCAAACCACATCTGGATTTATGTCCACTATGGGTGAAAATCATATCGAGTTACTTCCACATTGATTAAACAGAGTTTCCAGTGCCAGCCTAACTTACTTTCTTCGGATTACCAAGAAAACAACAACGGTCGGTGAATATTTAGTGATTTCAGAGCGTCTTCACTGCTGGCAGGAAACAGAAGCTCTGAAATCATCGTGGATGTTTGACCCGCAGCCCGGTGACATTTGCCCACACGGACGCACGCGTACGCCGACGTGACCGTACGGAGCCAGCTAAAAATATCGAGGTCCGCGTTGGCCGTACTAAAACCTGGACTCGGGTGCAGACTCGAAACTTTACCGAACACAAACGTTTGGAGCGGCAGGTGATCACAGGAGATGAGGTCAGTTGGGGAGAGGAGAACAAAGTCACCTCTATGGCTCCACGACAGTCAGCTCTGATCATCTGAGCAGGTGTATTAGTAATAACTTACTGGAGAACAGGGAGCACTGGTCCCGTCAGGGGGAAGGACGCCAGGCGAGCCTCCGACAAGGCGGAGATGTTCGGAGTGAACCCGTCCAGCGTAACTCTTTCCAGGGACCGAGAGTGGAGGGAGTCCAGGAGGGCAGGCCGGGTGGTGCAGAACTGAAGGTACTGAGGGTAAGGGTCAGACACGAGCCACGGCGTAGGGGAAGCTCGCCAAAGAACCAGGTGAGCGAAACTGGTGATGCAGTGGACTCTGAGCCTGGAAACGGGGAGACAAGGTCGAAACGCCGAGATAGTGACACAGAGCACAAACGTTACCATCAGGAAGCAGCAGGCAAGGAGCGGCTGCTCCAGCTGTTCCTTAAATAGTGGCTTTGACTGTGAGCTGACGAAGCACAGGTGTGCCTGGCGCCCCGGCGTGAGCAGAACCCAGCCCCACCTGGGGAAACACTCCAAAGATCACAGTGGTTGTGCAAGACCCTCCCCGGTCACGTGTGAACTTCACACCATAGTCTTAACGCACTTTAGCTTCATTCACTGGTTTAGGCAACAAAACGCACTTTGTCAGGTTCAGAGAAACACGATAACCGAACCGCAACACGACACAGGAACCATCCAAGCCCTGGAAATTCTCCAGTCACCCTAAATTATTTTTTCTTTTTGATCTGACGGCGTTTTGTGTGAATTTGTTGGTTTTAAAATCAAATCAAATCAGAGTTTGTGTCGACGCCTCTGCACTCTTTTCCAGGTCTGGTCTGGATTACCGTGCAGTCAAGTTCAGCCTCCTGCAGACGAGCTGCGCTGATTTTGTTCTGCAGGGCAGGAAAAAAGAAAAGACGACTTCATTTCCTGTTTAAAGCTGCAGGACCAGATTAGCACAGACTTACACGCGGCAGCTGCCAGACGCTCGCTGCCTTGTTTCCACTGAACCCGTCTCCCGTGTTTGTCCGCCCCTCCTTTAAATCCCGTCTCTTGCTGGCGTGACACTGACATTCCACAGCAGCCAATGAGCACGGCTCGCCTTTGCCGCCTCTGGCAGGTAAGACACCCGCCTGTTTTCCAGACTGCTGCACTCTCGGCACCGATGACAGAAATAGGTTTCGTGTTTATTCCCAGACTGTCAGCGGCTCACGAACTTAATCACGTATGTATGGTGACCTATGATGACCACCCCACTTAATATCACACCTAACACGACTACGCGGTGCAGGGGGGCATCAGGGGGCTACTCCTGCTGTTTCCTTCCCTCACTAAAGACAGACCGAGCTAACAGAGCTCTGAGGAAGTTTCCTCGTTTCTTCACGGCCGTCGGCACCACGGGGTCGACGTCATCTGTGACTGCAGCGTGCCAGCAGCCATGCATTTTCATTTTGCCCCACAGGTAGAAAAATGGAGCGTGAGGAGCAGGGATGGACAGGTAAAAGGAAATCCAACAGTAATTATTCACGTGACACAGAGCGCACGTCCTCGAGGTCTGCAAACACCGGGCGTCCCTCATAAAACAAACTGCCGCGTGCGTTTTCGTTCTGGTCGTCCCTTCCTCGCCTCGTTCCTCTCGCCGACCTTCACGTGACGACTTGTTGGAAACACGCGGGATGGACGCCAAATCGCCGTCTCGCTTCTGGAAGCTTGATGAGTTTTTCATCTGAAGCCTCGGAGACGGACGAAGACGTTACAGACACGCGCCTGCCCTCGTGTCTCCGGCCTCGCTCCGTCTATAAAAGTCGGACTGCGCTCTGCGGTTTATACGAGCGACCGTTAACCTGCTCACGTCTGAGGCCAGCAGCTACGACGTGAGCTGTGGACAGACTGGATCCCGACTTAAAATGAATCGCAGTGTGCGGATTTCTCCTTTTACAAACTCTAAAATGCAAAATGTATTTGTTGCGTTACTGATTTCTGCAGCCTGATATAATCTGGACTGCCTACGTTCACACCGACACGTCTCAGCTTCTGTTTGAGTGCCAGAAACACACGAGAAGCCCAGGCGGGACCTTCTGTTATAAACTGCTGCTGGGATTTAAAGAGATGTGGGCCTGACAGGTGTGACCACAGGTATGCTCGCAGCTGGCCGACGTGTACGTGGGCGTTTCCCTCTCACACGTTTGGAGAAGAAAGTTGTTAGATGAAGGGTGCAGCAGGCAGGTGAGTGAAAGCAGCTCTGTTATGTGCCGCTGTAAAAATGAAAGCCTTCCTCTGATATTTGCTGGAGTTGTGAATGCGGTGCTAAAGCTTTGGCTGCAAACCAAACAGAACTAAACAGCTGTCTAACAGCGGCGTACGCGCAGCGCTCCGCGACATCACAAACAGCATCCGTTTAGCTCGCCTAGTTGTCTTTTACCTCAGTCTTGCAGAAACACGTCCATGGTTACAAATGTGACTCGGGACTTAAACGCCTTCGATTCACAGCTGAATCCTTCCACGTGCTCACCGGCCGTTCCTCGGATGATTCTTTCCTTCGACCTTGATAAACGCTCAGTAACAGCACGTCCGTTAAGGCGTGCGCCGCTCGGGATCGGACGACGCTTTGTGAAGACGGCCTCGTTTGAAATAAAGCAGCCGCCGTCTGGACGGCTGCCCCAGACTCGGGACCTCGCGCAGCAGAGTTCAGCTTCCACCGAAACAGATCGATTGTCCTTCAGCTGTGTACGACTGCCGCGTCACGTCGCTCTCCTCTCCACACCAACACTTTGAGGAGGCCAGCCCTCGACTTCACCCCGAGGCAGTAAATTCTCCTGTCACTCCTTTAATCGCCGTTTATTTTCTAACATGCTGATAATTACGACTATTATCTGTTTACGAACAGCCATTCAGGAAACGTCTTAAAGAACTTGTTTGTCCCGATTATCCCCTAATAGGGAGCCGTGTATGTGGACGGATTTTCCACTATAAACACAGCGTTGATGGGAGCTTCACCGCACGAGCAAATAAACATCCACGCTCGGACTGCTGACCCTGAAGCATCAGCACGCTCGCGAGTCCAGCCAGCTGTTCCACTTCGTGACCTCCGACCTTCATCACAGACCGCACGAAACGGTCCTCGTGAGGCGCACCAGGGGCTCTACTGTAGGAAATGTGCAGCTCGGTGGATTTGGCACTTAAACAGATTTCTGTCCCCCCCCCACACACACACACACACACACACACACACACACTCCCCTTCCTCTTCTATTAGTGAAAAAAAAAGAAAACAGCTGTAAAGTAAACCACAGGCTGAGCTCAGTCGAACGGGACACCAGGGATTAGATTCGATTTGGACGGAAGCGTAAATAAACCATTTTATTTGGTCTTGGCTTTGAATTCTTACTTAAATAAACAGACTTGAGTTTTAATTGAATCAGAGCTTATTGATTGTTGTCATTTTATTCTATCATATGGCATTTTGTCGCCTCATCCAGCATTGTTTTATTGCATTCACTTCTTATTGTTAATGACACCAAACACATCGTTATTTCTTAGTTGCTTTTGATATCTAAAAGAAAATAAACTGAAATCATCAGCAGAACTTTCTGAGCACAGGAAGTTGAGCTCACGTGTTTTATGAAAGGCCATAAGAGCCGCTGGAAACGCTCGCGCCTCATCTCTGACGGGTAAGAATCAGCTGCCTGAACTTTAAACTCAGTCTGAAAATAAACTGCTGGCCTGAGACTTTTGATTTTAATGATCGGCCATAAAAAGCGAAGCTAGAATTTGTCACCGAGCTGCATCTCTGCAGCGTCTGCCATCAGAGAGGATTTAAAGCTGTCGAGGAAAACCATCGTTAATACAGAGCGGCGAAAGCAGACGGGGGAGTGCGCGCCATGACATCATCACACACACACACTCAGCTCAGCGAGGAGTCTCCCTGGCTGAGCTGACTGAGATTCCTCCATCTGTAGTTTTTTACATTAGTGGAAGATCAAATTTACACATTATTATGAGCTATGATCTCTGAAACTGAAAATGAAGCTAAACTAAAGTCAGTCACCGCAGGTCATGTGACTGAGCGGACCTGTCATGTGACTGAGTGCCGTCCTCAGTGCTGCTGGATACAGTGACATAAAAGTCTCTGACAACAGGTGACGCTACACTCTCAGAAACAACTACAGGAGGCCTCCAAGTGTTTGATGTGTGTGTAACTGAAGCAGGCAGGTGAGCAGGCACACTTCACACACACACACACACTCGTCAGGTGAGGGTGAGGCGGCCCCACCTTTCATTACCTGTGTATTCATGCCGCACATGGACAAAATGTGTCCTGAGGGCTGGAGCTCACCTGTGCAGCACGTGGATCCCGCCCACGCTGTGCTAGAAGAACAAAGAATGTCTCTTTGCTGAGCTTCTCGCCCTGCGACAGACTCCGCCTCCTCCTCCTCCTCTCCCCGGTGAGCTCGGCGTAGCTGCACGCCAATGTTCTCCACCTGAGGGGGGCTCCAGACTGTCGCTGCTCCGTGTCCTCTGATCTGAGGCCTGCGCTGTGAGGCAGGGTTACCTGTGTTTCACTCTGACACACACACACACACACACACTTTAGTTTACGCTTCTGTGAATCAGGCCATCTCTTCAGTTTGGGCTTCCTCACCTGCACAGGTAAAGCGTCCATCGGTGGTCTTCTTTCACGAACGCCGTCTGGTGTCAGTCTGCAGCGCTCTGACGCCCTCTGCTGGACGGAGAAACTTTTTTCTCCTTTCTGTCCCTCTCCCCTTTCTTTTATCCTTAACACTTCTTTCTCTCTCTCCGACTTATTAATGTAAATTTAAACAATTAAAACATGAAAAAAAAAATCCAGTTTATCGTGTGAACGGGGAGAAAATAAAAGTCCCGTGTGACTTCAGGTGAGGGTGAGGCGGCCCCACCTTTCATTACCTGTGTATTCATGCCACACATGGACAAAATGTGTCCTGAGGGCTGGAGCTCACCTGTGCAGCACGTGGATCCCGCCCACGCTGCGCTAGAAGAACGTCTCTTCGCTGAGCTTCTCGCCCTGCGACAGACTCCGGTGTGACGTGAAAGCGTCTTCCCGTTTCCTCTGAGCTCACAGCTCTGCACCTCCAGCCGAGTCGGGTTCATTTCCCGCTAACGCGAGGGCAGCGTCCAATCAGCAGAAGCCCGTGAAATATTTACACATTCATGATTTTATTCCATTTAAAGAAAAAAAAAGGACAGTTTACATTTTCATATGTGCACCTTCAGCGAGCTCAGATGGAAAAGTCAGGTTTGAACCCACAGTCAGAATTCAAACCAGCTCATAAACTCATGCTTATTTTTTAAATGTATCTCTCTAAATGCACGATGTGATAATGCCAGCTGGCCAACAATCGACCCAAAGACTCAGTAACAGCTTTCAGTGCGTTTATAGAAACCAGGAAGTTAAACATGAGCCCGACTGAACCAACGAGCAGCTCCATCAGCGTTTTAAAACCCAAACAAACCAGCATTAAAAAGTAAACTTCACCTTCATATCTGCACACACGAAGAGTAACATCAGCAAAAAAGGAAAACACAATGACGTGAGGCAACATTAACACAGGAGAAAGTTTTTCCACAGGTGTTCAGGGGGATTATTCTCACACTGAAGATGTAGGAAGAAACAAGATACTACATTTCCCATAATGCAAACGTGATCGTGATGGGTGAAGCTTTGGGGCTTTGAACTCTTTAAACGTGATTGAAAGCTTCATACAAACTCAAAAACAACTCATCACGCCAGCAGCTCAGGGAGGCGGAGCTATTCTGTCCGCTGGGTCTCTTGCCCCGCCCTCCGCGCTCATATTAAACTCGAGTGTATGTGCAGTAACGGACAGGCATCCTCTGACCCAGGAGCTCTTCTCCTCGTGGCTCTGGATGATGTCACAAAGAAGGCATCCCTAATACGGTCGTCTCAGGAACAGAAGCCCCACCCACAAATCAAAAGAAAGGTTAAAGGGGAGGAGCCAAAGCAGCTCGTTTCACACAGAGGATAAACTGATGCTGTCACCTTTGCCCAGTATCAGATAAAGGAGGATTATTATGAACTGTGGATCACACCAAGCTACTCTGTTAGAGTCCACTTTGGAAAAAAAAAGAAAAAAAGAAAATGGACAGGAAGCGAGCAGAACAGACCTTTTTAAAAGATTTTTCACAATAAAACAGATTGTATGAAGCTTTCTACGCGTTGATTCTGTACATTAATAAAGAAAACAAAAATCTGCATTTATATACTTCCATAAATATTTTAGATCAGGAGATAATCCCGAGTTCAGAGCGAGTCACGTCGGACGACCCGACAAATAGAAAATATTTTTGGTTTTTTTTTTTACTTTTTGTTATGAAAAAAAATTTAAAAAGTAAAAAGGTGACAAAATATCTACACTCATATTTACAACTATTAAATAACCATAACCATAAAAAACCAAAACATCGATAAAGATGACGGCTGACGCGCGAAGCAGAACCTCGGTGGGAGAAAACATTTCACCGCTGTGCCACAAAAAAACCCAAAAGTCCCAAACGAGCTGCTTTTGTTTCGTTCTCACTCAAATGTCATTAGTTTGGCTTTTTGCTGGCGATATTTTGGTTCGTAGAGTCCGCACCTCGCCCCGTGCAGACGCCGTCACATCTGCCACGTCCGTCTCCGTGGCTCCCGCTTCGTGCGGCAGCTGACACGCTAACACTTCTGTACCTCACAATTACGACTCGTTAAAGCGTGAAAAACAAGTCGGCGCGAGTGAACGCCGCCGCGCTGGGAGGACGAATGTTTTGATCCTGTAAATAAGAAGAATTCATTCTTTAAAGTTTATTTCTCTGGCGTTTACTCGGATCTTTCCGAGCATCAGAACTGGCGCCGACTTCCGGTTTGTGCAGGAAGTTACAGGAAGCAGCAGCTCAGCTCTTCCTCTGTAACCTGTTCTGTCTGAATTATGAGGTGCAGAAGGCGGAGCTCAGCGTGCGTCTCGGATGTTTACGGTGTCGGTCGGTGACGGATGCGCGCGTGCCGAGGCGGCTGCCGGGCGCTTCGTGGAGCAGCTTCGTCTCCGCGCTGCGTTCTCGCTGCACGCTGTTAAAGATACGACGCTCTGCCCTCTGCATCTCGCTCTCAGTTTTACAAGCGTCTTTTCGTTTGTGGGTCGTCCTCACGTCAAATTTGTTTTCTTGAATTTTCACCTTTTGGGAAACGGCAGGGAGCTCGACTCGTGTGCAGAGAGGAGCTTCCTGTTCGCTGTTACCTGACGGAGGGACAGTGACGTTATACTTCAAGTCTTTCTCCAACCTTTAACCTCCGACCTTCAGACTCCTTCTGATTGGCTGATTAAGTATTCGGCTGTCCGTCGGCGGGCGGGCAAAGGCTGTCTCTGAGACGAAGAGGACGGGTGGTGCTGGTGGCGTCCTCG
>VVHJ01056498.1:0-10129 GCA_015107715.1 Tylochromis polylepis
GTGTGTAGTTAGTGTTAGGGTCTCATAGTGGACAAATAATTTGTGTGGCATCTTATTTGATGCAGAACGCCTGATTGTTCTGTAAACAGTTTGAAATGGTTATAAAAAAACTGCATTTAACTTTGTTGTTTGCAAAACTTGTGCATAGGTTTTTAAAATGTACAATTTATATTTGCATTTCAAGTTATGAAAATGATTCGTTAAACATGTTCGTGGTCGTTACAGTAAAAAACATGACTTTTTTCTTCTCGGATTTTATGTTTTTTGTCTGATTCTAGATCAAATACAGTATGTCAAAATGAAAAAATAACGGTAAATTCAGACATGTGAGGTTGTGCTGAAAAGAATGATACCAAACAAGGCGAGGTAAACAGTTTGTAAAGGTGAAATGTAGAGGTCAAATCAAAAGTAGTCAAAAACAGCCGATTATACCCTGGAGCCCAGAGGTTACACATTTTTTAAAAGTAACGCAATAGTTACTTTTCCAAGTAATTAATTACTTTTATAATATTGTAACTCAGTTACTAACTCAGTTACTGTTTTGAAGAAGTAACTAGTAACTATAACTAATTACTTTTTCAAAGTAACTTGCCCAACACTGATCATGATACATTTTAGTAACTTCTATTCTAACTTCTGTTCTATGAGGAGTCCGAGCACTTTGGAAAAAGCAATTCTTTTCTTAGTATGCTGTTTCTATAAATCATCCAACATTGTTGGCCATTGCTACACGAGTAGTTGCAACATTAATTTGTCTTATACCTTCAAACTTAAACAGATTCTTTATTGTTGGAACACCAATGTGTCTTCCTCTAGCCTGTAGGAGCAATTTAAGAGCAAGAAAAAACAAAGTTAAAGAACATAGCGCAGGGGTAATGCAAACTCTGGCAAAGGAAGATGTGTGTTGTTTTTTTTTTAATCCTATAGCTTAAAACTCCATAAATAACAAAACCTTACAACAGCAGCCCTTGCAAGTTAACATATTTAGAAAGGAATGGTATTTGGCCTTGAAGAAATGTACTAAACAACTTGAAAATGTCACCAAAGTTTCCCCTTTGGGGACATGCGTCTTATATTCTGTAGCGATCCATATTCACTAAGGAGATATTCATTCAGGATCAAAGTGGTGGATCAACACAACAGTGGACCAGCAGTGGGACTCTAAAACATCACAGTTACTTGTTTTGGTTTTTGGTGTTTCTTTTGTAGTTTAATTTTTCTTCTTCTTCTTTTTCTTCATGCATTTATTTGTTGCATAAAGTGTGCTTTTTAAACAGCTGATTTACATTTTTCCTATGTTTTGCTGTGGTAGCACTGACCTGGTTTTTAGCATTAACTGCAGTGTATATGCATTTCTGGGCACTTGCACTAATGCACTGCTGCTAGTGGAGACAGAAGTACACAGCGAGAGCAGGTGGGGAGGTGGAGCTTTGTGTATATCCATCAGCATCACATACACACTAACAAGTACCTGGATTCTCTCTTTCTATTTTTTCATCTAATTAAACATGATGAAAAAAAAGTATTTTCCAAAAGAATTTAGCATGTTTTAATGATATATTCATTCTTGCTGCTGTCGACTGAGTTTACCCAAGAAGAGTGGGTTGGGATTAAAGTAATTTATTGTTGAAAGTTGTTGAAGACAACGCTTCCTTTGCAGCCCAAGTACGCCATTTCACATTACACCCACTTCCAAAACAGTAAAATACACAATAAAGCGCAAAAGAGTGCCTGTGTTTTTTGGATAGTTGTGATTTGACTTTGTGCAGTGATTAGGAATTATATGTGGCATTATGGCTCCCGGCTGCAGGTTGCATTTCCAAGCAGACAGGCTAAGAACTGACCTTATTACAGCCAGTGGCAATGTCATGTTGACTTTACAGGGTGCTTCTGGAATTGACCCCCCTCGTATGTCTTGTACCTCGTAGCTGTTGTCATACTAGACTGGTGGCCTTTTGAGTGCCACGGAGGAGGCAGAAAGAGATCCAAGGTAAAATGGTAATATACCTTTTTTAATAGGAAGTGGTCACTTTATAAGTTAAAACAACCTGGGTATAGTGTTGAAGTATTATGTGTGTTTTAGACATCACTGAGAAAAGGTGTCATCCTGCCTGATGGAGATGGAGTGGAGTAGAAGAAACGGCTTATTTCAGTCATTTTGGAAGATTTATATGTTTAGACATATGCTTTGATTTCCTGTGTTTGTCTATGTACATCACAGATGTTGAACATCGTAGATCAACACACATTTTCTGCAGCAACTGTAAGAAATTTTTCAAAATCTAATGTTAGGTTAATACATATACTTATATAACTTTGAATTCAGCAGTTTTTAATGTGCAGCAGATAATAATTAGCTGATATATTCCATATTGTCTCAGTGAAGAATGTGTAAGCGAACAGAAATCTTGTGCCTGCTCCCATGAGAATCGGCTGCTTGTGAAGATTTGAAGCACTGGCTGTGTCAACAGCGGATGACTAATAACTGGCTTTAAGAAGAGCTTTCATCCCTAAGGCTATTTGGGATTAACAATCACAGATCACCCACTAAATCCATGTCATGAATGAGGAAAAAGCAGTTTTCCCTTTTGCTAATTTGAACATCACAGGAGGCCAAACGTCCCATCTCTGTATTAGTTAACATGCATGCTTCTTTTTACTTTTTCATGTCTTTGCCAGCTTTTTCACACTCTGAACTTTGGTGGACAAAGACAGTTGGATAAGGACAGCACTCGCTGCCTGTGCTATCTCCATAAATTTACACCTCAACAAACTGTTAAACTAAAAGAGCCAAACAGCTTGAGGGGCTTTATTCCAAAAATTGAATTTAACTAAAAGCCACAGGCAGCAGTGTAGCCTGAATGATTGGCTAAGTGAATGATGCCAAAACAAAGGCCAACTGATCCCTTGTTATGACAAGAAACAAAGACGTTAACCGGAGACAAAAAGTTTTGACACACTTGTGAAGGATTTGTTTTAACTTGGCAAACACCTGTGCATAAAGTGACACCCATACTCAAAATACACTGCTTATTATATCCTTGTGTATCTTTGGGATTCAATGGTGTTATATAAGGCAGAGAGGAAATAGTTTTCTTTTGGCTGCTGGATTTCACTGCTTCTCATTCCAGAGAGTTAAATACTGCTGTTTCATCAGAAGCTGCTGGCGTCACTGAGATAGAAACAAGGTGTCCTTTAGTGTCAGCGCTGTGACGCACCAGCATTATCAAACAGATAATGGTCCTGTTTAAAGGAGCGGCATCATCAAGAAGAGTGTCATATCTGGCTTTCAGATACATTGAAGCAGCTCCTAAAGAAGGCTCTATTTTTACTCCATTGTAATGGATTTACTTTGAATGTACTGTTTACTTTTAGCTGACTCAAGTAAAGTGGAGTTTTGTAGCTTTGGGTCATTTTATGACATTTCTGCTTTATTAACCAAAAGTGGAGTTTCTGACCCACTTTGGCTCATGGCCTTTTGAGTTTTCTTATAGCTGTGGATGATGCACTGCACTGATTGATCAACAGAATGACCTTTACTATCTTGTGTTTGCAAATGAAACACAATACAGGGAAAACTGCTATACAAAAACACAAAGAGTCTTGAGTTGTATTGATTTTGTCGTTAGCGTTGCTGATTGTATTTGTGTCGAGAGCTTATCCTCTGCAGTAGAGATAAAGCTGTTACTATGAAGCATGCAGATACCTTAGAGGGTCGTAAACGAGACCAATCGGCATCGCAACATCTGGTGAAATAGCCCACTGTTGCTATGACAACAGGTAATCCTCCTCAACAATCTTGAAACTGTGTGGTTCAAAGAAGGGGTTGATATCAAACAAACAATTAGCCTTTACATTTATATGTTCTGCTTGAGTTGCACAATTAAATGGAACAATTAAGACAGCCCAAACTGAAAAGTTCTTATCTGACATCTCATTTTCTCCTCCTCGTGCTCATTCCTTTTCTCTCTACATCTCACTTTAACTTTTGCACACTTTAAACATTTGAGCTTGAAGTAAATGCACAATTTAACTCCCTTTCAGGAAGGAACAGTGCAAAAATGTAAATGATTAATGAGTTAATTCATGGAAACTCAAATCAACAAACATATGTGTGACTCTTGGATTTCATGGAGAGGGATTAAGGAAAATGATAAACTGATACAGTTTTATTGGGAGAACAAATAACTCATAAATGTTAAAAAGGTGTCAAGTAATTGCGTCAGTAAAATATTTTCATCCCAGTCATATGTGCAGGGGTCAGAAGGAAACCATGCAGTTCAGCCAAGAATGATTCTAAACAGTATAGAGTATCTTGCTTCAGGGGCCAAAGTGCCACAGCTGATTAAAATTGTTTCTATAGGCTGAATGTCCTCAGTGTTGCTGAAGATAGAATTTTTTTTTCAGTGACAAGATTGGCTTCATGAGGGACTCTGTATTTCTCATATAGTGTAGGTAAAGATGTGAGTGCAAGTGGTTGTTTGGTTATGTTATTGACAGGTAACCTCCCCAGGGTGCACTCTACCTCCTGCTTAATGTTTGCTGAGCTCCAGCTCTGCTCTGTGACCATCTTAGCATGTATAGATAATGGATGGGTGGATTATTTAAGAGGCCTTGCGTAAAATCATTGCATTCGAAAGCATATTGTTTAACCTCTACTCATTATTAGTGGCACACATGACCAAATTTTAAGATTGGTGATGGGATATTTGTTGTTCTTCTGACATGTTTTACTTATAAAAGCTTGACTATTCTGCCTTCTGTTAATGAATCATGTATTTTATTATTCATTTTTGTACTTACGATTCAACCAGAAGACACATACAAACAGTATATTGCTATGGCCTCCATGGTAAGCTCAAATCCCCTATGTTTGGCCACGTGATGAGATTATACTTTGAGTGTAGTAGCAGTCTGTGGTATAAAGGTAGCTTAGTGCCGCTGTCGTAGTGCTGAATCCTGCTGCTGATTGAAACTAGAGAACACAGATTTTGCTCCAGTGGAAGCCTCCCCTGTTTGGAAAACTAATTTACTTCTAAAGGTGGGTTTACCCAAACCCGCTTGTAATAATTACTGGTTGTTTGAATGAATGAAGCATCATCACACTGGAATCCATTTTTATGAATGGATGGAGTGCACCTGCTGTGAAATGACCAGCTTCCTGTGCAGAAGTGCAGCAGGGGTTGTTTGTGAGGCTGATTTTTCTGAAGCACTATTGTTTGGTTTCTTCTTGGTTTTCTACAGTTTCTCAACACAAAGAGAAAGAAAATGCTCTCCTTGCTAGCAGAGGTTTATTTCAGATGGTATGGATCATTACATATCAACAAATAACTCCCCATAACAACTGAAGACTCAAGCTCCCTGCTCATGCTGGGATTGTTTTCTTAAATTATCCCCATGAGGTAAGAATGAAGACATTTCTCTTGATTGCTCTTTGTTTAATAAAGCAACTCATTATGCAAAGTATATGGAGTTTATCTTTTTTTTTTTGCCAGTTTTCCTTCAGTTGCTAAAAATGAAAGATTTCTCTCTGCTCAATTCTTCAATACAGGCAGGGGGCTGTGCTAGGATTATGTAACGTTAAAGCCAATTGGAAATGTCACTGCAGCTCTGCAGAAAGTAACAGGCTCAATGACTTACAGTTCACATCTTGCATGTGCACTTTTTAAAAAATTCTATTATATTATTTTTTAATTAGAACAGACTCTACTCATAATCACTCACTACAACACTTCAGCAGTCATAGTCTGACATGAACGACCCAGACATTTTCTTCAGGTTCTTTCCTTTTAGCCTCTGACTATAGAGTAAATGTGTGTGTGTATGTGTCTGTGCCTTCATTGCTGTGTTTGGGGGACTTTTTTTTTTTTGGTTACAATTAAGCACCTCCCAGTTTAGAGTAAGGTTGGGGTGAGGCAAGTAGTAATTATGATGGGACTAACACTCCAGCAGTTGAATGTAATGTCCTCTGAAAACACAGATACACAATTTTGTGTGTGTGTGTGTGTGTGTGTGTGTGTGTGTGTGTGCGAGTGTCTGTGTGTGTGTGTTTGTGTGTGTGTGTGTGTGTGTGTGTGTTTGTGTGTGTTGTTGTGTGTGTGTGTGTGTGTGTGTGTGTGTGTGTGTGTGTGTGTGTGTGTGTGTGTGAGAGAAAGATAGTGAGAGAACAGTGTTAGCACTTGCTGTGATAATATCAGCAGCAGAGGAAAAGGAGCTATTATGTCACCACAAATGTTTAGCAAAATTCTTCAGTCTAATTACAACCAAGCAATGACATTCAGAACAAGTTTTAATAACAGTGGACTACTGCACTGGTGTTCTGAGTCTCATGTCTTGTCAAAAAAAGTGGTGATATTGAACTCTGGATGACAACAGCAAATAACTTTTCCAGCAAAATTCTAACTTTAGAATTTGTTATAGCAGAACCAATTCTGCAGACAGCATTCAGTTTACTTTTTGATATCACAGTGGAACAAGTTTCTATTCAGGCGGTAGATCTCCATCTCTTTACAACAGTCTGCTTTATGTAGGTAAGCGTGAGCAGACATACAGTTAGATCCATATATATTTGGACAGAGACAACTTCTTTCTAATTTTTGTTCTGTAAGTTACTACAATGTTTTTTTTTTGTTCAAATAAAAGGACTAGATGTTACAATCCCTGATAATGCATGGCTTCAAATGGATAACGTCCTGAGGGATGACTACCATGAGGAAAGGCAGCCCGGGATCTCCACCAGCAGGACACCTCGCCAGCCGTGTGCCCCAGCCTCGCAGGGTGCCTCAGCCCACAAATCACTCTACCAAAATTTGTTTCTTTTTCACTTCCTTGGTTAAATTTAGGGATTAAAACTCTGATCTAGAGTATAATCTTAAATGAAGCAGGTGCAGTTGAGGTGCAGACTTTCGGTTTTAATTCAGTGGATAAAAATGTGAGGAACTAAAGCATTTTTAACACAATCCCTTCATTTCAGGGGCTCAAAAGTAATTGGACAAATTAAATAACTGAGAATAAAATGTTCATTTCTAATACGTGGTTGAAAATCCTTTGCTGGCAATGACAGTCTGAAGTCTAGAATTCATGGACATCACCAGATTCTGGGTTTCTCCCTTTTCAATATGTGGTATGCTTTGGATCACGAGCTGTTCCACGCCTTGTCCATACTTTTTTTTCTTGCCATCATTCTGGTAGAGGTTGATCTTGGTTTCATCTGTCCAAGAAATGTTGTTCCAGAACTGTGCTGGCTTTTTTAGATGTTTTTTTAAATTTTTTTTTTTTTTAGCAAAGTCTAATCTAGCCTTTCTATTCTTGAGGCTTATGAGTGATTTACACCTTGCAGTGAACCCTCTGTATTTACTTTCATGCAGTATTCTCTTTATGGTAGACTTGGATATCGATACACCTACCTCCTGGAGAGTGTTGTTCACTTGGTTGTCTGTTGTGAAGGGGTTTCTCTTCACCATGGAAATGATTCTGTGATCATCCACCACTGCTGTCTTCTGTGGATGTTCGGGTCTTTTTGGATTGTTGACCGCTGCTTTTTTCTTAGGATGTACCAAACTGTAGATTTGGCCACTCCTACTATTGTAAGAATTTCTCAGATGTTTTTTTTTTTTCTGTCTTTGCAGCTTCAGGATGGCTTGTTTCACCTGCATGGAGAGCTCTTTTGACTGCATGTTGTCTATTCACAGCAAAATCTTCCAAATGCAAGCACCACACCTCAAATCAACTCCAGGCCTTTTATCAGCTTAGTTGATAATGACATAATGAAGGAACTGCCCACACCTTCCCATGAAATAGCTTTTGAGTCAATTGTCCAATTACTTTTAGTCCCTTTAAAAGGAGGGTGGCACATGTTATGGGGCTGAAACTCCCGAACCCTTCATCCAATTTGAATGTGGATACCCTCAAATGAAAGCTGAGAGTCTACACATTATATCCATGTCCATTATATAATTATAATTAGAATATGTTTCAGTAAACAGGTAAAAAAACAAAACTTAGTTCAATGTCCAAATATATATGGACCTAACCGTATACACATACAAATGCAGGAAATACATGAGACTGTCAGAATATTGAAAACCACCTGCTTCATTTCATGAGTTTGATAGTATGAAGCAGATTGTCTGCAACAGTGTTTATGTAGGTGGTTTATGTTTTCATCCCCGTAAGTACCAGGACCCAAGGTTTCCTAGAAGAAAATTTCCCCCTGAGTGATTTTACAGTTACAGCTGACATATCCATTGTCACACAATATACAGTGTAATGCGCCATTTAAATATTGATGTGTTAATCATTTTTTCTACATAATTGGATTTGCTTTATAAGATGGATGATTGCTTTATAACTGTTCCCAGGCTTAAAGACATGGCTGCGTGGTCTGATTAATGCCATTGTTTTGTCTTATTTCCCAAGGATTGGGGTTGTCACTAACTCACTGACGTCACAGAAATGCTGTTTTTGTTCTCCTTAGTGTTTGGTCAATTTTGATCCAAGCGAAGAAACACAATATTTGACCTTATTATTTGGCATGTTTATGAGTCCTAACTGAGCACAGGTCATAAGGAACTGTATAGCAGTATAGCAACTACTAGATAGTGTTTTTTCCACCCCCACAAAACAAAAGATGTGATGGTGACTCGACTTTACATCAATGATTTAGTTCAGTTCAAACAAACACAAAGGCACAGTTGGTGTACTCCTGCTGTCCTAGTTGCTGTGGAAACATGCTAATTAGAAAGTTTTGGATTGTGGGGGTTGGCACAAAAATATGTGCTGAACTGTTGTGGTCACTGGTGTAAAGTTGCCACCTATTACAAGTGCTAATAGTGCAACTTATTTTCCCCCGAATCCAACTAAAAATCAGTTCTTGACTGTTCTCAGAGGATTAGCAGAGAAATATAACAGTTTGATTTTTTTAAATGGCCTACCACTTCCCATTGTGCGTTGAATTACTACAGGAGTTCTTTGCAGTCTGTGCTCACAGAAGTCAAATCAAACAGTCTCGCACAGAAATGTTTTTGTATTTTTAGTCTTACAAATCTCCTACTTTTATTTCTGGTAGACTTGCTTGTGTGAGTATTTGAAGATAGATTCACCCAACGTTTTTAAAACATTGACATCTACTCACACATGTGAAGCGGCAATGCTTTGACTTGAATAAAGATGCTAAACAAGTTTTTCTAATATGACAGTGGACAAAGGTGGACTTGAGAGTCTTGATGATTGTGGCAGGGGTGTGGTCTCTGGCCTGCTGCAGTGGAGGGGTGGTACAGTGAGCTCTCAGGGCGGCGTCGAGGTGGCAGAGGAGACAGGTGTATGTGCTGTGACTGATGACTCTCTCTCCCTATATATAGCAATGGCGGAGACTGACGGGGTGTGTGAGTGTGCAGTGGAGGAGCTGAGGAAGGAGCTGCCTCCTGGTGCAAGAGTGCCTTAGCCCAACGAACTGCTAAAAAGCAAAATAAATAACTGTCAAGCAGATGCAGGCTGAAACTATTCTCCATCCCTGGCCCCTTAGGTTAGCCTTTTGTGTTATTTAGGACTGTCGCCATTTCAAATTTCTCTGCATGATTAAAATAATTCAAGCTAATGATATTATTGGCAGTCATGTAATTGGGCTTTTTAAAACAGGCTGCCATTTTATGATGATTAATGATGATTTTAATGGGCATAGACCTCCTGACTCCATAAATATACTCAACAAAAATATAAACGCAACACCTTTGTTTCTGCTCCCATTTTTCATGAGATGGACTTAAAGATCTAAAATTCATTCCAGATACACAATATTACCATTTCTCTCAAACATTTAGACTGATTTGTGAACAATGTGTGATAGTGAGCACTTCTGCTTTGCTAAGATAATCCATCCCACCTCACAGGTGTGCAACATCAAGATGCTGATCTGACATCATGAGTAGTGCACCAGTGTACCTTATACTGCCCACAATAAAAGGCCACCCTGGAATGTGCAGTTTTTTGCTTTATTGGGGGTCTGGGGACTCGGAACCGGTCAGTATCTGGTGTGACCACCATTTGCCTCATGCAGTGCAACACATCTTCTTCGCATAGAGTTTATCAGATTGTCAATTGTGGCCTGTGGAATGTTGGTCCACTCCTCTTC
>VVHJ01056502.1:0-12592 GCA_015107715.1 Tylochromis polylepis
TGGGGTTGTGGGTGGGTGCATGCATGGGGGCCCAGCCCTGGCGCGGGGGGCCTCTGGTGCATCAACGGAACTGGGGGCCTCTTCATCTGGCGGGGAGGTTGTTACATCCTTGCAGGTGGTCCAGGAGTTCACTCTGCAGGTGGGGGAGAGATATAGGAAAGGTGGAGAATGAACTCAGCCTGGGTGTCTATTATCTTATGTAGTCTAGGAGATGACTGAATGTTGGGGTGTGTGTAGTTTCCTCTGCGGTGGGGTCGGGTGGGCCGCCCCAGGCTCTGTGGTGCTTGGCGGTGCTGCTGCTGTGGGCCCCTGTCCGGATGGGCCTGGGCCCCCTGGCCTTGATGGATTCCAGAGAACGGGGGTGCCTACTGGGGTCAGCAGGGGAGCTGGCCCCAGGGAGGGGGTACTTTGCCCCCCTCCCATTCCGTCCCTCCCCATCCCCAACTGCCTCCCTCTTCCCGCTCCATCACACTCCCACACATGCAGGGCCTTGGGGTACAGGTGTGTCACTGAGGTGCAGGGGAGGCATTCCTCCTCTGTCCCCTTCTGGCCACCTGTGCCTCAATTTTATTCCACAACCTAGACATCCACATTATTCATACTTTCATAACACATACATATAGGGCCTTGGGGATGGGCATGCTAAACAGCATCCAGAGGACGGTCTGTGTATTCAACCTCACCTCTTTCCCTCTCCTTTTCTTGAACTTCTCTTGTCTATGTCTTTCCCTTTCCTATTCCCCAGTCATGTCTGTTCAGTTTGTAATAACTTAAAAGTTAAAATAAGTAAATAAATTTTTAAAAAATGAAATAAAATCCATCCATCCATCCATTCTCTACTGCTTATCCTTTTCAGGGTCGCTGGGGGGCTGGAGCCTATCCCAGCTGTTTTAGGGTGAGAAATTAAATAAATAAATAAATAATAATAATAATAGAGATCAGTCAAGTAGACCAGTATGGCAAAGCCATAATGATCCACTTGGAAAAATAAATCCATTGGGCATTTTTCTTGGCCTTCAGACAATAATTCTGATTACTGCAGTGCCGAACGGGACAGGCAAAAAAAAAACAAACACACAGTACACTGACCTGGAGTCAAACTGAAATCATCAGTAGCACACTGTAAAGCTGTAAATGCTGTTTGTTCATAGTGATTGCCATATTCAGTAGCCCCTTTTAAAATCATTTTCATTCACATTGTAACGGTCTTAGAGATTGGCAAGAATCTTTTGAGAAACCATACTGCTTTAGGTCACATGGGGGAAATAAAACCCCACAATAATTCAGTGGCAAATGCAGTCTTGCTTCAGTACAAAAAACACTCAAACACCAGCAGTGTTTCCCACATATTATGGACACACACACATCTATACTGGGCCTACTTTTGTCCTTTCCAGTCTTCTCCAGTTCGTTCTATTCATCTAGTGGTGCTTGGCTGTGGTTACTGGATATCAGGTCTGGGCACAGGCTAATCATGTGTCCCACAGGCTCATTAAGACTCCAGCAATCTGAGAGTAGCACATTATCTAGACATACTCTGGTGTGGCATAGCAGCCTGAATGCCATGTCCATGGAGAGTGAGAAACCAGTGGTGCTTGGCCCATCAGTTTCTTTCAGCTAGTTGTTGGCTTTGTGAAATCATTTTACATCTCTAAACATGTTCTTTCACAAGCCATAATCCATTCCAAATTTTTCAGATAGCCATTGACAGCGTGCACATGAAGAGGTGATAAGTAACCTTGCTTCTAAAGAGTATATGTATAATTTCCTCTTTGAGCTGTGGTAAAGATACCAGCAAACGACTTATAGGTGAAGCTTTCAATCCAGACAAGGCTTTCCATTAAAAACAGAGAGAGAAGCAGAACTGCATCAAAGTTTGATGAACTAGTTCATGAAATATGGAAGGGCGGATAAAGTGGATGTTAATAGGTTGCCTATGGGTGCACCAAGCCTCTAAGTGAGGTGAGCCCCTCTCCAGCAAAAACAACTATTAAAGAGACAAGTGCATATGTAACTGTGTAAAATACCAAATCTGTCCTTAATGAAACAAATGTGGAGCTGTAGAGTTTACACAGAATCCAACAGATGGATTAGTAAAACATTTAAAAAGTAACGAATAGTCATTACCCACATACTTATTGCTGTCTCTCTTTAATTGTACACTCAATAACAGGCTTCAGATTCACACACTGCTAAACATTGATATCAAAGCCACAGGTGCAAAACGACACAATTCCAAAACTACACGTAATATTAAACTTTTATACGTAACGTCAACTAAAAACATAAATGGGAAGGTTGCATGAAGTGAGTCCATCTGGACATCTACAGTGACTGAAAACTAAAACTACCAAGGGGGTCATTTTGACCCCTTGGCATTTTAAAAGTCATGTAACTCTGCTAGAATTAAATTCCATCATCTCATTTGTATGACTTTTCCTAAAATGGGTTATTCATCTTATAGTGAATTTTGGGGTGATAAAAAAGAAATAAAATTACTACCACTTATAGCTAGAACTGATGGCGGAGTAACAGACACAAAGTACTGAAATTAATTATTAAAAAAATATTTAACTAAACTGTTTCAACTTAAAGCAAATATATCCAGGGCTCTTTATGTCAGAATTTCTTTTCAGTCATTTTGATGAGTGCATAAACAAAGGTGGATTAACACAGGGCAGTGAAAGGAATCTTAATGTCTGTCCAGCAATATTTTTTTTTTGTATTACTATGCTTAGCATCTGTAGGATATAGGGGACTACAACCTGCTACAGCATCCCAGTACTGTAGTAGGTTAATTCCTAATCCAATGTACTCAGGTTATATGGTTATATTATATTAGGAATACACATGTATCCTCTTAAGACCATATGGTGACATTAATTTAAAAAAAAACCCTTCTATCTATTCAGTCAATATTCTTATAAAATAATAAAATGGAAAATTATCACGTGACAGTATTACAGCAAGTCTGATTTCAACACAAAGGCTTGGTGTTATGTTTTAACCCAGTTTGGGTGCAGAGATTGTGAGAGATGAATAACATGTTTGTGTTGCTCTTTTGAGAGTGACAAGAGAAAGGCGGAACTTGAAAAGAGGCTGGAAGTGCTAATGAGGCTTATTTTAACAACACAACAGCACCATGAATATTTAACAGCTAACAGTAAAAAGTCTGATGAATTCACGATCTGAGTGGAAAAAATGCCTGTGCAATGCTGCTGCTACCAAGACAGTGTTGTACAATATCTCTGTATAATAGTAATGGGTCTTATAAAACAAGACGTCTATTTTTATTAATACAGCAAGGAGAATTTTAAATGAATTGCACTTTAAAAACAACACTTCACCCATCCACATGTACTCTGGCAGCCTTAATGAAATTAATTCAGAGCAATTTTTATTGTGAAGGGAAATCGCACTTTTAAACCTGTGGTGAGCTTTGAATAATGTAACTATCAACTGGCCTAATTTTTTTTCATTATTGTAAATGGTACTTCATTAGTCATGCACAGTAATGAATACTCAAACTTTCTTCTCACGTCTAAAGAGGAGACTTTCAAGGTATTTAGAAAGATCCTGCAAGATGCTAAGTCAGTGGACTCACGCTGTTGCTAGGCAACAGCAAGAGCACCAGTCCTTTTTCAGGAAAACAACTTCACTGTCCAAAATAAATAAAGATAGAAGGAACACACCATGAACCTCCTGAGCGGGGTTAAGTCGCTGGGAATAACACTCAGTCAACATCAAGTACTGTGGCTGCAGAGGCCAAAGAGGTTTTTTTTAATGTTTAGTATTGAGACTCTTTACTCTTAGGAAGGAAAGAAACATATAGAACAGCAACATTTTCCAAAAGGTTTACAGTGTGTGAATTGGAAAATGATGCCCAATTAAGGTCAAATGTTGCATGTCATATTTTGAAAATAGCAATACATATTTCTATTTTTCTAAAATAGAGTTAATTATTTAGGGTTTGTGGCCTCTGAGAATGTGTAAAATGTAAATTGTGTTGATGGTTATATCCTTTTCATCATGAAACAGTGAGCAAATACCCTTAGAACAGATCAAAAGGCTACTAGGCTACTAACAACAGTAACAAGGACTCCTTATCAAAGAAGCCTGGCTTTATCTCATTAAAACAGGCAAGAAAGTGAGAAAAAAATCACTTCCAAAGGGAAATGAAACAGTTTTACCCATATTTGCTTTGTTATTTAGCTACACAGCTCAAATTAATTACTCTCATCTTCTTCACTCTATTCATTATTCTAGCAGTAAACACATTAGTCAAATGAAATGTCTCTGAGCACACCTGGCTTTCTTATCTTTTGTGCTGTCGTCAAAGGGTGGTTCAGCTTTTTTACATGCTGTGAGCCAAGTATTAAAGAAACCCAGTGCCATTTATGGGATATGGTACCTGCCGCCTATTCAACCGATACCTGCCTCCCAGGAAGCCTTAATGTATGAGATTTGTCAGTGTCAATTTCCCAGTTAATCTCTCTAGTCCACCTCGCTGCTGCCTCTGCCGCCCATTCATTCTGCTGCTCTGTCTCTATCTGCTCACACTATCCTACACAGGATACAAAGGCAATGGGAAGCCCAGGAATAGGAACTACCTCAGTGGTAGATGGTGCTGCAAAGTAATCCTGCATCTGAAACCAGCAGAGCTGATACACCTCCAAGGAAGACTGCTGGCACATGGCCTGAATTTTGAGGCACAGTGAACTTTCCTTTGCAACAAACACTGAAAATAGAGACTATAAAAAAGTCAGAGTATAAAAATGTCATTTATAACCTACTGTGGTCGATGTATTGTTATTGAACACACCAATTCAGTTTTGGTCACAGAAACAAAGTCACTACATGTACACTATATTGCCAAAAGTATTCACTCACCCATCCAAATCATTGAATTCAGGTGTTCCAATCATTTCCATGGCCACAGGTGTATAAAATCAAGTACCTAGTCATGCAGACTGCTTCTACAAACATTTATGAAAGAATGGGTCGCTCTCTAGAGCTCAGTTAATTTCAGTGTGATAGCATGATAGGATGTCACCTGTGCAACAAGTCAAGTCATGAAATTTCCTCACTATTATATAATATTCCACAGTCAACTATTAGTGGTATTATAACAAAGTGTAAGTGATTGGGAATTACAGCAACTCAGCCACGAAATGGTAGGTGTAAAATCATAGAGCAGGGTCATCGGATGCTAAGGCACATAATGTGCAAAGGTTGCCAACTTTCTGAGGAGTCAATCACTACAGACCTCCAAACTTCATATGGTCTTTAGTATCGTTCATAAACAGTGTGTCAAGAGCTTCATGGAATTTGTTTCCATGGCCGAGCAGCTGTATCCAAGCCTTATATCATGAAGTGCAATGCAAAGTGTCGGATGCAGTGGTGTACAGCACAACACCATTGAACTCTGGAGCAGTGGAAACATATTGTCATATTGTCCGATTGACAAGTCTGGGTTTGATGGTTGCAAGGAGAACGGAGCTTGTGTGACTGCATTGCACCAAGTGTAAAGTGTGGTGGATGGGGGATTATGATGTGGGGTTGTTTTTCATGAGGGCTTTGGCCCTTAGTTCCAGTGAAACAAACTCTTAATGCTTCAGCAAGACAATTTCAAACATTTCATGCTCCTAACTTTGTGGGAACAATTTGAGAATGGCCCCTTCCTGTTCCAACATGACCACATACCAGTGCACAAAGCAAGCTTCATACACACATGGATGAGCAAGTGTGGTGTGGAAGAACTTGACTGGCCTGCACAGAGTCCTGACCTCAACACAAAAGAACATTTTGGGATTAATTAGAGTGCAGACTGCAAGCCAGGCCTCCTCCTTCACAATCCGTGTCCGTACTCACAAATGTGCTTCTCGAAGAATGGTCAAAATTCCCAGAAACACATTCCTAGATCTTGTGGAAAGCCTTCCAAGAAGAGTTGAAGCTGTTATAGATGCAAAGGTTGGGCCGACATCATACTGGATGGATTAAGAATAGGATGCCAGTCAAGTTCATGTGTGTGTGAAGGCAGACAAGCAAATACTTTTGGCAATATAGTGTACATTAAGGTTGGTCAGTCGAACAATCAATTAAAATATTTGTGAAGGTGTGTGTGCACAAAGAGATCCTATAAAAACTAAATATTTACATTGAATCCTGTATTAACAGGTGGAAAGTCAGCCAAGGTTTAACTGGTATTTTTTTAATTGAAAGTGCTCCAGTGTGTTTTTCAGTACTCATAATCTATAAATATAGATTTGGGGGGGGAGTGAATGTGAATGCTATGTAAGTAGTATTAATATAGAACAAGATTCATTGCTGTCAACTATTTTCATATACATGTTTATGTCCATGTGCATTTTTTGTTCATGTAAGCTCAGAATGTATGTACGGTCGGAAGGGGTCCAATTTCGCTGCAAGTGTTTGCTTGTATGTGACAAATAAAGGTTTCCTCCTCCTCCTTAAAATGAGCTGCAGAAGTGAAACACAGTGAAGCTGAAACACAAAGTATGGATAAATTGCTAATCAAAACAGTAAGAGGAGCTTTTTGCTAAAAATGTATTACTTTGGCTTCTGAAACGCTAACATGTTCTTTTAACAGTGTCAAAAATCCACCGCTACTCAGGAGAAGAGGATGTATTTATTTCGGCAGCAGACTACAATTTGGCAAGCAAAGAAGTGTAATTTGCCTTAAAATCTGCAATGAGAAAAATGCTACTTTAGCCTAAATGAACAAAACTCGTGTTCTCAACTCATTAGTATTGGACACCTTTATGGGACACCAACATACTTGAAGGCTGCCAGAAACATTACAGCACTAATAAAACAGTTCCAGACAAATTAAGACCTTGACTCAAATTAATTACAAACTTCTGACAATTACAAAAGCTAAGCTAAAATAACTTAAGTTCTAATAAAAGATTCTATCCCTTCTGCTCCAGGTAAAAATCCTGCTTAATAAAATTAAGCCTTTTTCTATATGGACATTTCCTTCAGCTATAGCTATTGCGCTGTTACATTATACTTGCTTTACAAGCTCTGAAAACACCTGTGATTGCCCAAAGTCTCACATCATCAACTAGATTTTCTAAAACCGAAAAACACAGCCCAAACACCACTCAGACCACTTGAATTAGCATACGCTAATGGGTCTTTTTCTGTTAGGGGCAATTGATGCCAAAAACATGTTGTCTAGCTATTTTCACTTTAAAGCCATACCAATTGTTTTGGGCATCTATGTACTCATCTAACTACAGAAACGACACCATAAAGTTCATATATCCTGTTGATCATCCATTTAGCTGTTACATTGAACAGCTCCAAAATGGAGCTGTATTTGTGGACCAGTGATAAAACTTTATACATGTTCTCCATCATCTTGAAATTAATGACTTTTCTGACTGTATTCTGTTAAAATCTGTAGCAAATTTAGCTTTAGCTGCATTTAGGCTTACCATGGCTTGCTGGCCACAAAGCCTTAAGATACAGAAGATGACACTAAGACTAACGACAAAACAAAACAGAAAGCTCTATTACTATTAATGTTAGTATTCAGTAAGAGTTGATTCATTGGTTTAGTTCTGAGTTCTCCAACTGGCCTTCTTGGATTTAATGATTGATTTTTACCTATTTAAAGCTATATATTTATTGCTGCTAGTAGCTTATTCTTCTACAGCAGTGCACAGTGTGTTCAAGTCTAATGAGTAGTCGAGGCATTAAGTTATCTGATATCTGTTCTGACCGTGCATAATTGCACTCATAAGTGAAACTGACTAACTACTATATTCCAATGAAAATTTCAATATTGGCACTTGTAAATTAAGATATACCTTAAAGGCTTCCAATTCATCCACTGCACCAAAGAAGGCATCAAATCTTTTACCATCCTTTAACAGATGCCTGTGGTGGATATAATTATTTGAATTTTTTGAATTATTTGCATTCAGCTGCAATCTTTTTGTAAATCTTAAAATCTTGTAAATGTTTTAATAGTAATGGTAAAGTCTGTTTCACATATAATTTTAATGTTAAAACAGAAATCCATTAATCACAGCATAACATCTATGAAGACTTTGAACTACGTCTATTCCTTCCTTTTGTTCTGCTTCACTTTCATTAGAAGTAATGCTACAATCTGTCATCAAATCTGAGCTCAATTGTGCAGCAATGCACTGAAATGAGGCTTTTATAGCCATTTATTTTTATCTCCCAGTTCCTATAGAGGTTTTTAAAGTCTTGTGCTGTGCATAATACCTGACCTGTCGATCTGATCCATTCGGCTGAGGATAAATTGTGATTAAAGTAACTTCAATTCATTAGCTACTTATTTGGAATGCACTGTAATGTCCTTTTGGAAAGGCATGCCTGTAACGTGTCCAAAAATACCTAAAATTCTTTAGATAAGTGACTACTGGCAGCTCTGTCTTACACTGTAATTTAAAAATGGCACAATGATTTATTCCCCACTAAGCATAAGGCCATCAGTTTGCCGCATATGACATTATTGCTCATTCAAGGCTGTCTGGGGAGAAATTATGATGCCTTTTGATGTTCTATGAATTAAACCCATAGAAGTGATGCAGGGCTGATGTTAAATTCAAAGCACAATAAAACATTTTCATTCAAAGCTCAGCAGGCTCTGTGGCGTAAACCTGCTAGGTACAGAGGAGAGTCGACGGTTTTGTGAGTGTTATGTAATACATATATACAGTATTGTACAGTGGTTTCTATTGTACAGTATTGTGGTCTTGAACACTAGTTCTCCAGGATATCTGAAGTCTGAAGTTCAAAGCTTGTCTTTGGATATTTGCTGCTTTTTGACTGATTTTCAGTGCAGTCCTTGTACCTGACCATTTTCAGAAGAATGTTTTGCTTTCTTGTTAAGCCACTTAAAACTGACCTATGAATTGTTCAAGAAAAGTAATCTAACTCAAGAGAAGAGCCAGTGTGCTTTGTCTACACATGACAAAAAACATAGCAAAGAACCAGTTAGGTGCTTTGTTAATAGCAGCCTGCTGCAAAAACACGTATTTTGTTCCCCTTTCATTAGCTGAACCCATGAGAAATGACAAGAGGATAACACTGTTTGACAGCCATAAAATAGTATTTTTGAATATTGAAGCCTCATCAGAAATGGTCTCAGTTGGAAGGTGCCTGTCAAGAAGCCATTCTTAAGGAAAGGAAATAGGCTGAGATATCCCAAATTACACAAGAACTGGAAGAAGAATCCAAATTTTAAATTTTTCAAGAATCCCAGAGAACTATTCCTGAAGACTACTTAAAGAAATGAGAACAAAGTTTGTCTAACAGAGTTTAGGCTATGCTGAAAAAAAGATGGTCATACCCAACTTGACTTTCAAGCTCATTAGACTTGTACCAACTTTGTTTTTGCCATATATATTGTATTCCCTTGTATGATTGCATGTTTCAATAAACTGCAGTACAAAGTTCCCATTTTTTGAGGAAAACATAAAGAAACGAGGGGTAGCTCAAGAATTTTCCATAGTACTGTACATGTTTTCAATGTGGTCTGATGATCATTATAAGTGACAGAAAAATCTCCCCTGTTAAAAGTAAAGTCTCCTGCTTTGATGGGAAAAAAAACCCTTCAGTATTCTTTTTTTTGTTTTTGTTTTTTTGTTAGTTGTCGTCAGTGAGTTAAATTCAGATCTTTACATTGATATAAAGAGTCCACCCAAGAGAAATATGTAAACTACTTCTAAAACCAGATTAAGGTTCCAAAGTGTTCAGCAGGGACAAACCAAGTGTGCTATACAGAGAATGCACATTAAAATGATAAATTGCCAAGTGCACATGTTACCATTTTGTTTTTCTCATTTACTCTTCACTGTTGAGATGGTCATAAAAGCATTGCAGCTTTGAGCTGTACATTACCATATAATAATGCTGCTAAACTGCTGTTGGAATTTGTTTTAATGGGCAAGAAAACAGTCTTCCAGTAAAGTCCTACATCCAAACTACTGATAACTATAAGAATGGATTACAGTAATAAAGCAATCACTGGCCAAATAGCTGACCCTGGAGACTTGGCTGTGGCATTTGTGTTACTCATTATAGCAACTCTGACAGTAAAAGCTATCATGGCAACAGAACTTCACTCTCTAATAATTTCAGTTGCTGTTTCAAATAGTTTAAAAATTAACATTTTGCTTGGAAAAGGACATTTCTCAGCTTTTTTCATTTTAAAGATGTGAACAACACTTGTTATGTACACTTATTTAAACCAACATTTTTCAATATTTCTCTTCTCATAATACGTATACATGCACATGACAATACCATACATAATGTAAACATGTCAGGTGATAGGATAACAGTGGAAAACATTAACACAGTCTCCTTTGCATTCATGCTTAATTCCTGTTCAAACTAAAATGGGAGAAAATATTATCAGTGTTGTCGTAAACAAAAGTACAAATCCCTGCTGTTATGGCAGTCATACTGAGAGACTTCTGATGTTTCACAGTCATTTCCATTCCACAGCCAGCATTTGCATTTGTTTGATTTCCAGCAGCAGTCTGCAATGCCTCTTTGTGCAACAATACAGACACAAATAAATTAAGATCCGTCCTTCCTGGCAGAGATTATTTATCTCCCTACTCAAGCTGTCTGAACTTCGAAAACACAGCTTCAAGTTATTCATTGCTATTCCCATACTCATCGCCCACTGCCTTGACAGTAAAGAATACAGTCATCTCCACGCCTGTGCATGTTTTTGTAAAATAAAGGTCTTATACAACTGCTAATAAAGAATTTGTTTTGCTTGCTTTGGTGTGCATATGTCGCATAAATCATTGTAATGTAATGCATGCCTATAGCTATAACCCCACCACTAATCCTTTTGCAGAAAATCAATTTTTCAAATCACAAAACTAGTCAAACCAGCGATCAGAATCAAACAGACTGGATTCAGACAGAGGACGGTATAATGCCTCTTGTACAATCAGTAACAAGTCGCTGCCTCAATGCCATGCCATTTCATTCTCATCACCCTCTTAAAAGACAAACATTGTGTAATTAGGATGATTAAGATGAGCAGAGACTAAAGGCCAACAGTGTTAACATAGCTTGAGATAATAAAAGGATTAGGGGTGATTCACTTAGAGAAGCTTAATGGGTTTTTAAAATAGAAAACAGGAATTCATTAGTAAATGTGATTGACAGTTGAAAAATCAGCGAATTTAACAGCAGAGAAAATAAAACCGTGGTTAACATAGCAGGCCCTCTTGTTGAAGAGCACAGGCTGGAAGTCACTTATAATGTCACAAAGTCAGGTGCAAAAAAAAATAAAAAAAAACACTTTTAGGAAAACAGCGAGCAGATCTGCAGCAAGCAGATGAGCACTGACCCAAACTGACCCACTTCTTCCTGATTTATGGTTTATGGTCCCTCACCAGACACAGCTTTGTTGTGGGGGGTCATAAATCTCCCGCACCTCAGAGCTGGTCAGCTGACCCTCCAATCCTGGCAGCCGTCCCTTTCTCACGGGCCTGTCCTCCGGCCGCAGCCCAGCTCTCAACACAAAGCAGAAATCACCCAAGCCGCAAGCACAGGCAGTTAATCACCATGAGCAGACAATAGTATGAAATAGAATCAAGCAGGCCAGGAAGACAATTCATTGCTACTGCTAAAGGACTCGGCGAGATAGCCGAGGTTTACCTGTTTGGTAACTTCTGCAAAGTTAAATGAAGTTCTTGTTGTATGGAATGAGCCAGTACAGGTCAGGGTAAGAGGAGCTGACCTTGAGGTACGTGAAGAAACCTCACTGGAACAACAAGACAAATATGACACAATGATACAGCTTTGTATTTATGCCTCCAGCCATGTTTGCAGAGGTAAATGTTGGACGTAATATAAGACATATTAATTAATTTGATGAACAGAGCACACGACTCTGAGACTAAAAGCTTGGGTCATCAAACAGGCAAACATTGCACAGTGCAGCACAACTATGCAGGTTAACTGTTGCAGCATGGAAAGCACCATATGTCTGAGATGACTTATTATGTCTGGATCAGACATAATGACATCTTTGTAATGTCAGTGGCAAAAGAGGAAAAAACAAAAGGAAATTACAGCATGGAGGAGCAAAATATTGAACACCACAGGGACATCAGGGATTTTAATTTGAAAGGGAGCAGAGGCACAGTGTGAGATGGAGAGACACACAGCCAGAGAGCACTCAGATATTCCTCTGCTAAGACAATGAGACTGGAAATAAAATACGTATGGAGCAGCATGCAGAGAATCGAACCACGTCGCTCTCTCGCAGCAGCATCATCATCATCATGAAAATAATCAGCACACTCACCTGCCTAAAGCATGTAAATGCACCTCTGCACTCAATCTTTCCTACTGCGTGTGTATCGTGAAGGAGCTCTGCTTGTTCTCTGTGCACGCCACCAGTCGAAATGATCTCCATGATTCATGCGGGAACAGATAAGTGGCATTCAGAAAAGTGGGATAAACACTCATTGTAATGGCAGTGAGTAGCCTGGTAATAATTTTGTGTTGTCACTTCTGCGCATGGACATTCTTTCTTTCGTTATTCTATTCTGCCCCC
>VVHJ01056505.1:0-16054 GCA_015107715.1 Tylochromis polylepis
CAGTTATTTATTTGTAAAAAATGTTTGGAATCATGTATGATTTTCGTTCCACTTCTCACGTGTACACCACTTTGTATTGGTCTTTCACGTGGAATTCCAATAAAATTGATTCATGTTTGTGGCTGTAATGTGACAAAATGTGGAAAAGTTCAAGGGGGCCCAATACTTTTGCAAGCCACTGTAATAATAATAATGATTTGCACGCACACAAACACACCCTTTCATGAAAACTCGAAAGTTTCACAATTTAACATCATCAAGTTCTTTAGTTTGAACTTACCAAAGACCATGTTGATCCTTTTTGCCATATTCAATAATCAGAGCCATAAAACACGAAAGTCTTGATCATGCCAGATGTGTGTGACAAATTTCATGACTTTTCAAGCTTTCCAAGCCCCACAACTTCAAAATTGCAGCCAGCCACAGAGGCAAAGATTCAGGATAGTATTTAATAAATTTTACACCAATATAGGTTTTCTTTAAGAAAAATAGAAACTGTATCACAAACAGTTACTGTTTGTGATACAGTTTGTGATAAATATTACTGTGTATGAATAAAGGGAATTAGTGTAGATGTAGTGTAGACAGCTTGAGCTAGGAAATTAATAAAGCAATTAAGGTAATGTTATTCAACCAACAGCAGCCTTTTAAAGGAACGTTTTAAAAAGAAGGTTTAATAATTGATAAAATTATAATGATAATTATATTCTGATAAAAATTGGAGAATATGCCCTCTGAAGTCTGAGAACTACTGCTTTAAAGTCATAACTAATTTTCCAAATATTTCTAAAAAGGACAGTCCTTATTAACCAGTGGTCCAGTTATATGTACGGTATAACCCCAGAAGATCACAATTTATCTGATTTCTACACTGAAATGGAAAATCCCACCAAACGCATAACAGAAACTCACATAAAAAACACAACAGTGCCCCAAATCTTAACTAATCACCATTTATTTTGTATATCTACATGTACAGCATTTCCAGGAAAATGTGTGTACTAATGCAAAGCAGATAAAAAAAATAAAGTACATCCTTATTTCAATAAGGAGAGACGACTTGGAAAAATTGAACATGATTTATTGAGATAGAGAAGTTAATGTATTTTGTAACTCAGATGACCCATCAAGTAAGGAATCCCAGCAGATGATAGGATTTAGGACAGAGCCCCCTGGTCTCTACATGCTGGTGATGCTGAAGATGAAGACTCAGGCTTGGATGGAGCTCTGACTAAGGTGTCTGTGAGGTGGAAATAGGACGAGGTAAACTTAAAGTATATAAATAAACGAGAAAGCTAGAGGTTGATGGTTTTGAGTTTTGAAAAGGAGTCCAGTGATGATGACATTTCATTTATATGAGCCTGGAATGAAAGTGTGGAGCTCAAAATGTCACCCAGATTGTGAACTTCTGGGGATAGTAGGATGTGGTCACCGACTATGTGAATGAGTAGCTCTCCAAACTTCTGGAGTAGGGCTTTGAAGGCCACAACCATAAGTTCTGTTTTATTACTGTTGAGCTTGACTAGGTTAGATGACATCTATGTTTTAATTGCATGCAGGCAGCTGACGTGACCGAACTCAGCCTGCTGTATACTAACCGGTTTTTCAACAGCCGAAGTGCAGAAAATGTGAACACCGTGTGCCGTTCTCGAGCCCAGTATCTTTTCTATGCTGACAGGGAGCACTTTTTTAAAAAGCAAAATATTTATTTAATTCCAACAAAGCATAGAGAAATTAATATTGTACGTCATATATGCAGGAGAGGTTCAGTTCGATTACGCTCTGTAATGCCAAACAAACACAAACACTCAAAATGTACTGTAACGTGATATGCTTGCCTTAATATAAACATGCACTTGCTTTCATTTTTTGCATGTGTGTCATTTTGAAATAGAAAACACCCAGTGACTCACTACAATGCTTTCTCATCACGCACCACCCATAGCATGTAAATCTACCCTGCAGCTCCCAGTGCAATGCCGATTGCACTTTGTGTTTTCAAATAGCCGTAAAAAGGTCTGACACGGTGTAGTCTGAGGCTGTTCCATCGATCAGGCCTCTTCCCTCATTGTCAACAAACCAGCAGGGGATGCTTTCTCCATTCTTCACATCCTTGTTGAAGTCCTTTTGCCAGTGTCTACAGAATATATAGATGGATTTTTTTTTAAGGATAATCTGTGCATACATGAAAGGAAACGAACTGTAAACCTGAATGAATTTCATACACACGTCTAAATTTTAAGGAGTCGCTTCACCTGGTCACATTCAGCCTTTGCCCCTTCATGTACATGGTAGCATCCAATTTCTCCTGGACTTCACCTGGACGCAGGTCTGTCAGCTCAAACGCAACCCCGTGGTAGAACTGACCTGTCGGAAAAAAGCTTATTTTACATCTTTTTTGTTTTGTTTTAAGAACTAGTTTTTATTCAAAACAACAACAACAAAAAAGCTACACAGTCACTTTATTACAATATCAAAGCTTCTTGCAGTTTTATACCTAGCAGACCATGAACTGAAGCAGACAAGTGGTGGCTGTCCAGAGTGTAGAAACCCAGGTAGTCCTGGTGGTCGTGGCGTCTCTTCCAAACCTTTGTGTGTCGGATGACCATGAATTTCACCGAGTGCCTCAGCGTCACTGTCAGACGGCAGTTTTTAACCAGCTCGAGCTCCATACTTGGTCAGAGGCATCAAAGTTGGAAAACACATGAAAAAAAAGGAAGAAAAAACTAACGTCATTTGTAAATGTCATTAAAGTAAATATTTTATAATTTCACCTTTACACGTGTTTTGCTGGGGGGTTTTACTCACTTGCCATCACTCAGTGAGGTGGCATCAGACCACCGCAGCTTGACCTGCTCGTCATTGTAGAAAACTGAGATATCCTGAATGCTCACGTCCAGTCTCACCCCCAGTTTCTGATGTGTGATACCAAAACGGCCAAAGTAGGTGTTCATGTTACCATCCGGAGCAACTTTCTTCTTGCCGGTTATTTGGCCATTCACAACAAAGCCTGAAATGAGGGAGGATAATGAATTTGGATAATTTAAAAAAATTCTCCCATCAGAACGAGTCCTTTAGTAAAACTCAGGACAGACCTGATTTTGGGTCTCTGACCAGACTGAAAATGGTTCCTGGTTTGTCGTTGATGTTGAAGCACAGAGCGTCGTTTTTATCTGGAAGCTCTATCATAAAATGAGGATCTCCATCAGCTGCAGCAAGTAAGTCTGAAAAAAAAGTATATCTGAGAAAAAAGCTCATTTAATTATTGAGCTGACAGGTGTGTTATTATAAGAAAACAGAGTCTGCACCAACAGTAACACTATCTGCTTACCCACCCTAGGACAGATGTGTATAGATCGTCCTGATTTTTCAGAATTAAATGTTTTGAGTCAAATACACTCACTGGACACTTTATTAGGTGCACCTTGGTAGTAGAGGGTTGAACCCCACTTTACCTTCAAAGCAGCCTTAATACTTTGTGAAACAGATTAAACAAAGCTCTGGTAAAGGTCCTCAGAAATTTTGGTCCATATTGACGTCATACCATCACCTACATATCCATGACGCAAATGTCTTGTTCCACCACATCCCAAAGCTGCTCCATGAGATTGAAATCTTGCAAATGTGGAAGCCATTTCAGTGGAGTGAACTCATTGTCATGTTCAAGCAACCAGTTTGAGATGATTTGAGTTTTGTGATCTGGTGCACTCTTGGACACGGCACAACACAAGATGGCACACTGTGGTCATAAAGGGATCGAGCTGAAGGCAACAGTAACCCAACAGCAATAATATTCAGGTAGGCAAATGACCCTCAGATAGAAAGGTGCCCAAAGTGTGCCCAGAAAATATCCTGCACACCATTACACGACCACCACCAGGCTGAGCCGTTGAACCAGTTTCCTGTTCTTAGCTTTCAGTCAACTGTGGTCTTCTGCTGCTGTAATCTATCTGCTTCAAGGTTCAATGTGTTGTGATTTCAGAGATGCTGTTATGCATATCTTGGTTGTAACGAGTGGCCATTTGGGTTGGGTCACTGTTGCCTTCAGCCTGACCCCTGGCATCAACTCACTGTGTTTTTTTTCTCTTTTTTGACAATTCTCTGCAAAATCCTATTCTGGAAATTCTGAAAAATCTTAGTAGATTAACATTTTCTGAAATACTCAGACCAACTTGTCTGGCACCAACAAATATGCCACGTTCAAAATCAAATAAGTCACCTTTCTTCCCCATTCTCATGCTCACTTTGAACGTCATCAGGGTGTTCTGACCATGACTACATGCCTAAATGAACTGCCATGTTTTGCCATGGTATGTCAATCACATGCCATAGCTGCCATGTGATTGATTATTTGCATAAATGAGAAGTTTAACAGGTTTACCTAACAAAGTAACTGGTGAGTGCAAAAACTGTGAAGGAAAACAAAAGAAATAAAATAATTGCAACAAAGCCATTTATGTATGTTTTCTTCTGTTTTTATGTGTTAACGAGTGTAGTTTGTGTGCACATACTTCACTGGCTTTTAGTTGTGGAGATGTGACACTTTGGGTGTGTCTTTTAGGATTTAGGGTTGTTGTATTCACATGCTTATTTCACCTGGAGTTGATGAGCATGAAAGGTAAGGTGAGCATGGGGATGAAATGTTCTGTTGACTGAAGTTAGAGGCACTGTGTGCGCTACAGTTTCTGCTTCAGTTATTGTTGCACCTCGTGTTGTCGTTGTACAGGGTAAAATGCAGTTTGTGTTTGAGCGGTAGTGTAGAAATGCAATTAGTTCCTTTGTGCACACCATCACTATCCCAATGCTTACCCTTCCACAGCTGTTTGGTCATTTGTTAGGCCTCATAAATACATTAGTATTACTAATATTGTAACATTGTATTTGATATGGCAGACCTCTGAAATAATGTCATTAAAAACATGCACAACTCCTGGGTTTCTTGAGTCTTCTATGAATGTTTTCATTAACTATATAAGGAAGCTGTAATGCTTACCTATTATAATAGCATGAAATGCAACCAACCTTACTTAACTTTGTATAAGCAAAAGACAAGAACAGAAAACCACCTGTCAACTATTTAACTATGACCCTCCCTTCAGTCAGTAAAAATGTTACAGTCAGCATAAATGTATGAAACACTTACCACCAGTTACACGGGAGCTGAGAGCAGGCGATGCATGGGCACCTGCTAAAAGCACATTTTCTTTCATTTGCATTGTGTACGTCAGATAAGATAAGAAAGACTTTACTAATCCCAGATTTGGGAAATTCTTCTCTTATAGCAGTTTAACAAAAAAATAAATGAAAACACATTAAATTACATTCAAAGACTTTCCATACCCATGTGTCTTTCTGCTTGCTGTCGCTGGCCTGTAAAATGGGAAAGAAATGAAAAAGAAAAAGTTATTTTTGCAAAAGTGATGGGAGAAGAATGTTTCTGCTAATTTAATAAGAAGTGGATTTTCTTTTTCCTACTCTCAGTCAGTTTATCAGCAATGAAAGAGCGGTCAGCTCCATCCTCGTTTTCAGGCTTGGTGACCACCAAGGACGTGAGAGGGGTGACAAAGTTATACTTCAGAGACAGGTTCAGAGCCTTGGCTTCTATATTTTCTCTCTCCTCTTTAGTACTGAGGGCACTGGAAGAGAGACAGAGAGACACGAAGGACACGACTTTAATAATTTATTATCATGTATAACATACTTAATGTTTAACACACACACAAAAAAATCACCATCAATAAACTATCTGCGCAGTAACAGAAAAATTTCCCCATGAACCAACCTGTTCTCCAGCTGCTGCTGAATGGTGAGGTAGGCCCACATACGCTCAATGAAATCCCCAAAAATGTACGCCTTTTCTGGGTACACTGTCTGCCAGTCTGCCACACTGGCCTTTCCCTGTGCCACAAAGTTTTCTTCAGACTTGATAAAAAGGAAAGATTAAATGACAGATATTATTCTGTACAGCCACTCAACTCTTTTTAAAAATTTTTTAGCAAGCTGATGTCAGCATGCTAATATTGTTTCAGATAATTACGTTTCATAGATCTCAATTATTGCTTAGAATCTGAGATGGTCTCGACAGTGTTTTCTAAATCTGCAGAATACCTGCAGCATCAACAGAGTTTGTTCAACTTGCAAAGTTTCCATGATAGCTTTGTGGAGCTGGCTAAATAACTCAGCTTACAGTAAAGTAAATAAATATCACATGAGATTTGAAAATGGGGTTTTATCCCGTCATCCATCGTAACACATTTTATGACTTTAGCATTAAGCATTTTTCTTATTATATATATTTATTTATTTATTTAGTCTAAAACAGATGCAGTCCACTGGGGTCCTGGTGGATGTCAGACATGAATTTATTATAGCTGAAAAATTGTATTGAAGATGCAGTAGATAGATTTCCTCATGTGCTGTGCAAGCGACCCTAAATGCTGCTAATCCTAATGTAAAATATTATCCAATCCGAAAGAAATTCACCTAGATCTTTTGTGACCATCAACTTATTCGTGAATTTATTGAACTTAATAATTCCAGATACTGCTTGAGTGTCTTGAGGTGACTATTGTTCTGATTTGATGCTACATCAATGAAATTTAATTCATTAATTGTATTGATTGTTACAAAAACAACACACACAGATTTGTTTTCATTTTAGTTTAAAGAGTTGAAGTTTATGAAGCGCTTACAGCTGTTAAGGTGGGTAGATATATGCTGGTAGGAACTTAGTACTAACTTTGTCATAGTTGTTTTCAGTATTTAAACAGATCTAAACTTATAAGCATAAGTATTGTACTTCATATAAGTAGAAAGATGTATGAAAGCCACTAACTTAGAATGTTAAGTTGAAAGAGCAAATGAATGAAAAGAAATGAGACTCAACTTGATGTTTGGACTACAACAGTCAATTACAGCTCGGTTCATTTACAACGCTTGACATTCCATATTCTGTCACAGTAAGACTGGATAATAATCATAGATCTCAAGTCAAACTCATGTTGTAAAGGAAATACTTTAATAACTTGCTCTCATTTCTCACCCCGTGGGCAAACACTTCCACCAAGAAGTTATCCTTGTCATTTTCCTTCAGCTGACCGGCGACCACGATCTCTGAGCCGTTGAACAGCTGGCTGTAGTGGGTTTTGGTTAAGAAGTCTGTATTCTCTGAATAACGCAGATCCACCTCCAAGAGCAGAGGGCTGGACACTTCCTCATAGAAACCCTGCAACAAAGACACACAATCAAATTCTTGAAATATTTGTAGCCATTTTTGTGAGGCACAAGCTAGCATTTCTAAGCTTGCATGATTTTCATGTTACAGTACTTAGTGTTCTTATTTTCTTGCCTTACCTTGAGTTGAATGGCTGCATCTGAACCCTCAAAAATTCTGCGGGCCACTCCTTTATTTTGCCTGCACATAACATCCAGGAAGGAGTAATCCACATCATTTCCAAATCCAAGACAGAACAGAGACATGCTTCCTCCAATAGCAGAAAACACATTCTGCTGGATTACCTGGGGGCTGGACACCCCTGCAGACACAAACACATTTACATATGAGCATGCATTAAAAAGCTTTCATTTCCAATGAAAATGTCGAGTTGAGTGTCAGCTTTACACAACAAATCAGTTCCATCTGACTCCATAACATTGTTAATATTCATTTATCTGCTCTTATAAAAGAATAAATAAAATGCTCATGCATTGTAGACAAACCGAGCCCTTACTACAGTGATGGACTTTCAGATGCTCTTGCCCCGTTAAAAGCTCTGATTTACACTTAATTCTTTTTTAAGACCTAAATTATGACAGCTTAAAATCTTCCCCAGCAGCTTTCCTCTAAACTCTGACTATTGGCATTTCTATAATTCAGCCTTTCTGTCAGCTTTGAAAATCTCTGTGTCATATCTAGGCTACCATACTGTCATGTGAAGTGCACATCTGTAATGTCACTCTGATACAATGGGTTTAAAACTCCTACACTCTATTAACTTTACCCATCATTTACATCTGATAGCGCCACCATTCCCTTACACTTCCCTGCTGCACTTAATGTTGCAGCTCTCTTCTATTTGGTCTTCTTCTCACAGTCCCCTAATGTAGCTTTCATTGAATGTATTACTCCTGTAATATTTAAGGTTTTGGCCTCTCAAATTTAATGTCCTTTATAAACTAGCTCCTTTGAATCTCACCAAATCTTTTCCTCTGTGCACCTTCCCATCCAACTCACTACATCTCCTGTATGTTTCATGGAGTCTTTTTCTGCCCCTCACCGCTGAAAAACTCTCTTGCACAAGACACATGCAACATTGACTCAGTCGCCACCTTAAAATCCCATGTGTCTTATCATTTTAATTATCCTCAAATATTTTACTGACACTGGTGTGTCAAAAAGAAACAATAAAGGGCATATCCTTTGACTACAATTTTCAACACAAGTAGTTTTTAGAATGTTTAAGACGCTCTCACCACTGTTTGGCATCCCGTCAGTCAGTAGAAAAATCATATCCATACCCCTCTCTGGAACTTTCTTTTCTTTTCTTTCTTTCTTCAGCAAACTAACTGCATCCAGTATAGCACTATTGATGTTGGTGCCTGAAAAGCAACGATGCTTTGAGTAGAGTAACATGAAAATCTCATCAGGTAACATTATCATTAGAAAATTATGTTCAAACTTTTACTTTAATCTTTTACTTGTTAAGCCTTGACCAAAAGATTGATACTCTCATTTCTATTCTCTGTACAGTTTGTCTTTCCATGAAGACTGGATGCAGTTTAGTTAGACTATAGCTGTCCAAAAGTACTCAAGACGTTTATTAACTCCTCTAAAGTTCTGAAATGAAAACACCACCTTGTTTGTTTAATCTACACAAAACCTAAAAGTGTAAAAAAAATATATATATATTACTCTGTTTTCTATGGCATTTTGAGCATGAGTCTTTCTTGCCCATGGCAGCTACTTCCTGGAGCCTCTATAGCTGTGGTCACTCATCATGGACATCACTGAATTGTTCTTTGCCCAGGGTGAAACAATTGTACAGGATACTTCTTTAAAAAATAATTTAATTTAATAAATTTCTCTAATCAGTCTCCACTTCTTTGTAGGCTTGAGCCTTTGTGGTTTCTGTGAAGTTCCTAAATATCCTGAGGAATTTCCTGTCATCTGAAGATGACAGTTTGGGTCTTCTTACAGACCTTGGCAAATAACTTGTGCAATTGTTTGAAGTGATGATCTTGGAATCTGCAGTTGCTTAGAAATTGGTCTGAGAGACCTTCCCAATTTGTGTAAATCTACAAATCTCCTTCTTAGATCTTCACTGAGTTCCTTGGATTTTTGCTCAATCCAGCGAGGGATATCAAACAATTTTGTTTTATAATGGCACAGAGCTAATCAACCAGGATCACTAACAAGAAGTTAAAAGGTCTTGGCCTTCAAAAGAAGATTTAAATGGGTGTATGTATACTTTTGACCCAGTGTGGACTAAAGAAAATCCTAAATGAATTCAAACTTGTGTATTTTTCTCCCCTAATCATTAAAGATGTATGCCATACAATCAATCCATGCTGGAAAAAGAACAGTTCAAAGAAATCATTAAAAGCTCAAAATTACCATGACATTCATGCCCATGATAACTATATGTAAACATCTGATCACAACTGTAGATGTTTAGTGGCAACCTCACACTCAAAACTTGACAAAGCTGCTTGTTTTAGCTCCATAACAGTAATGATGCCAATCTTCTTCTGCAGCTGTCAATGACCCAGAATTTTGCCATTTTTCACTCAGACAATACTGCAGAGAATAAGCAGAATAAAGAAAAAAAATCATTGTACATAAAATTTAGCAATACTTACTTCCTTTGTCCTGTATTTTCTTTACATAGTCAATAGCGTCAGAAACATTTCTCTTTGTAGCTTTGGTAAGATAGTGCTTCCAGTAACTAATCTTATGGTCAAACAGGAGGATACCAAAGTGGTCCTCTTCATGAAGGTCTTTCAGAATGGCAACCATTGATTCTCGGGTCTTTATATGATTACAAAACATATATGGAGATGAATGTACTGTTATGTAGTATGTATGCAGTATGTAATTTGTCTCTAACTAGTCTCCTACCTGTTCAATCTTTGCTCCCTGCATTGATCCACTAGTGTCAATTACATACACCACATTCTTTGGGACTCTGGCCAGGTCAGGGGGAGAAAAGAAGTGCACAAAGTATCCATTCACTGCCTGAAGGGAAAGAGTACTTTGGGTTAAGATGAGCAAGGAAATGTATAGCACACGAATACAGCTAGGGAAGTAAATGTAAAACTAAAGGCAAAATAATGATTGCAGCTTACAGTTCTATAAATAAAACTGCTGTCTACAAGAGTGGGTTTGAGATTGGTCATAATACTGTGCTTTAGCTGAGATAATGGCTGCTTGTGTGCTGCTTTAAGTTCTTTCTCATCAGCTGACCTGAACTTCCCCCAGGCTTGTCGCTCGTTTCACATCATACTTGATGATGAAATCTCCATTAATTAATGAGCCTTTACAACCTGGACACTTCTGTTGCTGCTCCACTGTTGGTGAGAAGGAGATGTGTGCCTGAGAAACAAAACATTTCATTTCACTTTACATTATTGTGCATGCACATTATTGTACATATTTCCTTTATACTTAAATACTAAATTGTAAAAACACAAGTACAGACATCTTGCAAAAATATCACCTTTGTGTCTGTGACAGTTTTCTCTACCAGAGGGATCGGCTCATTGGTGAGGAAAGTTGCAGTGGCCTCAACAAAAGCAATGCCTTGAGGCTCATAGATATCTGCCTGAATCTGTCACACCATGCATGGAAGCACACGAAGCATATCAAATATGGAGTCATTGTGGCGGAGAATCTCACTATGTCAACACAGGTTCCTTACACTAACTACTTCAGACAGCTCATCATTAATGATCATGAAGAAAAATAAAAGTAGAAAGTGAGTCCTACCTGAAACCCCTGCACTGGTTGTTCTATTTTAACCCGCGTTAAGATCTCATAACTGCCCAGTGTCCTCTGAAGGAGCTCCTCGTAGATCAGAATGAAAGTCACACTGCTCTTGGCAGCAATGTTTACAGACACAGAAAACTTTTCCATCTTTCTTCCAGAAGCCCTGCAATGATAGAGATGGATTACTTCATTGCAGGTGAAGGGTGGAGGTTGGGATGTTTCACCTTATAACATTTTGAACATTTTATTCCAGTATACTTGACAAGTCCAGCAGTCTTCCCAGAGGAAACAGCCTTCTCATACTGCTCCTTGGCTCTCTCTTTCTCCTTCACCTCTCCAACATACACCTGACCATCAATTTCCCTGTGACCCATGAGGAGTTATGTCAAAATTAAAAGAGAATGTGCTCTATGATCATTGTCAGAAATGCTGTACATATTGACTGACATGCTGAAGTTGGTGATGAAGGCCATCTTGGGCAACTCTACTTCAAAGAAGATTTCCTGCGATGAGTTCTCTTTGTTTAATGCCTTGGAAGTCATGACCGTGTGGGCAAAACGAGATGACACGGTGCAGGTGATTCGAATGCTGTACACCTCCACCTTTTGAATAAATAGAAAATGTAATGTGCTGACAGAAAAAGATGTTTAGTGTAGTTGAAGAGAATTATAAATTCCACAACATCAACCAATTTAATGAAGGCACAAGAAAAATGAAAAAGTATTTGTTTCCTTCTTGATTTCTTTTTTTTTTCACAATTCTCACAATTACAGGTTTCAGATCATGCAGTTTATAAATGATGATTACATTTATTACGGGAAAAAAAAGTTATCAAATCTACCTGGCTCTATGTGAAATCCAAATCCTAATAACTGGTTGTGCCACCCTTGGCAGCACAAACTGGAATCAAGCATTTGTAATAACGGGCAATGAGTCTTTCAAATCACGTCGCATGTGGAGGAATTTTGGTCCACTCTTTGAATTATTTTAATTCAGCCACACTGGAGGGTTTTTGAGCACGATCAGCTTGTTTGTTTGGTTTTTTTCCGTTTGTTTGTTTGTTTGGGGGTTTTTTTGAGCCATTTGAACTTGTTGGTATGTTTCAGATCATTGTCTTGCTGCATTAGCCAAGTGTGCTTGAGCTTCAGAGCACGAACTTTGTGATCTCCTGGATGAGTTGTTGATGGGCTTTTGGGGCCATTTTGGTCAGCAGGTCTCTCCTGGGAAGCTTCACCACAGTTGCAGGTTTTCTCCATTTGTGGATGATGGCTCTCGCCATGGTTCACTGGAGTCCCAAAGCTTTGGAAACAGCTTTGTAACCCTTTCCAAACTGATAGATGTCAGTGACTTTGTTTCTCTGCTGTTTCTTCAGATTATGGCATGATGTCTTGTTTTTTGAAATCTTTTAGCCTGCTTCACTTTGTCAGACTGGTTATATTTAAGTGAGTCCCTGATTCAACAGGTTTGATAGTAATCACGCCTGGGTGTGGCTTGTGAAATTGAATACAGCTTTCAAAATAATGTTGTTAATTTATGATTTTACTTGTTCACATAAGGCCAAATAAGTTTGGTTACTTTTTACATTAATAAATGAAATCATTGTTTAAAAATGTGTATTTAGTCTGGTTATCTTTGTCTAATAATAAAATTGGTTTGATGATATGAAACATTTAAGAGTGACAAATATACCAAAAAAAATTAGGAAGAAGCAAATACTTTTCACTGCACTGCATAGCCTAGAAGAGCTCACTGCTCTGTAAACAGATGCTAACATTTAAATTGCATGTAGTTTCTTATAAGCAGAGAGTAAATAAATGCATTCCAGTGGGTACCAGGAGGAGGGACAAGTGGGACAAGTGCAGCTGGAAGCGATAAACTGTACTGGAAATATGGACTTAATTTTGGAAAAAGCTGGTGACACTGCTGTAAGATAAAAGCTATAAGTCATGTTGACCAGGGTCTATTTTTGAAAATTATTTTCAGATGATTTTAAAATGAATCAGTCTCTGTTTCTTACATTTGCAGAGCTTGCACTTCTTTTCTGGAAAAAAGAAAATTGACAAATATTTTCATGAACGTTTTTAGCAGGGTCAGAACAAAATGAATGACATATAAACAATGCACAGCATGAAGTATCAGCAAATGTTTCTTCTTTTGTAATTAGACATTGTGAGATGAGTACCTTCATCGACCTGATGCCCGTGGTTTCTTTGGTTTCCTGGAACACAGCACAGAATGACTGTAATGTTACTAACAAATGAAACACATGACTGTAAAGAGATGAGGATAAAAAGTATGACTGTTTGCTATCACCTGCAGCATGAACAGGAGATTTTCCATATTATACACCACTAATGACACCTCTGCATTAAATTGTTAGATCTTTATTTTAAATCATGTACCAATAATGCCAATCTGAAAAATCTGTCCTCTTGAAACATTTCATCTCAACTAACATTGCCTTCTCTATGTCTTTTAGAGGTTTTCCAGACATCTAAAAGATTTTCAGGGATAAGATTCTCAGATGTAAATGCGATAGTCACTCCCCGAGTGGTGACTCATGCTCGGTCCTGTATAAACTGAATAAGTATTGTGCAATACTCAAGTGCATTTATTTTCAAAAATGAAAGTTGACATTGACTGGTTTTGCAGCTTAACTCCAGACTCCAAGTCTCTGGAAAAATTTGGAACCGCAAAAGAAAACAAGACAATAAGCAGAGTTTGTAAAGCTCACAATTTGAGTTGCAGGTTTAAGTTCTGTCTTTAAATAACTATGTCAAAAGAAATGTTTAAATATGACATCATTCTTATTCCCAATTTTACTCTATTAAAGGATAATGGAAAAAAAAGTATCGACTGAAAAAGAAAACAATAAAACAGGAGTATCTTTATATCCAAAAAGTGTACATAGCTTATTTAAGATACCTGTGTCAGAGCATCTCTTCTGGAAACAACCAGAGCTCCGTAGGTCTGAGCTGTAAGAGAGATGTAGACACAAGCAGACAGTAGAAGGACTCTCCACACCACAGGCATGCCTGGGAATACAACAGCCTTTACCATAGCTGAAAACAAATGTGGAAGGAATTCTTGACATTTGAGGAGTTTATTCCGTCAATGAGACTCCACCCACACTATGGTAGAAGAGGAGGGTTACTCTGCTCCCACTACTGTTTACTGGAATATTGTCCCATAAATTAGTATGCGTGACTTCCTTAAAATAGTGTGTGCCAGGGAGATTAGGAACACAAGGAAGCAAATTAAAATGATCCAGTTCCAACTTGCCTATCTGGTGCTTGATTTGTGTATGGGTGTGAGATTTGTATTTTTTACAAAACTTTTACTTTTACAATACTTACAGTTGTCTTTTAAATATGGAAATATGACTCATGAAAAAAAGAAAGTAAATGATAATAGCATTATGTTTGATAACAGCAAACATTTTAACCATGATTTTTAAGAAATTGGGGTTTTCTTAGTTTAAAAACAGTATTTTCATTTTGTGAAACATCCTGCAAAACAAACTAAGCTATAGCTGCGATTTGGCTCTACATTAATAAAATTGATTTTACTTGATTTGAATTGTGGGAGAGTTCAGGTAGAAGATGGTGGAGGAATTATATTCTTAAAGTTAGTTACAACAGACAAACAGTTACATCAGAAAGTCATTTACTACAATGAAATGTATTCCCCACTTCTGTGTAATCCTTTATTGTAAATGTAAATGTTATTAAGAAGTGATCAGACAAAAGAGGGTTTTCAGGGAATACTGTTACATTCAGTGTCTCTGCCATATGTCAGAACAAGATCTAGAATGTAATTACAGTGATGAGTGGGTTCTTTTACATTTTGTGAGAAGACAACTGAGTCTAATAATAGACTATATGCCGTTTTCAGGGTGTCATTTTTAGTATCTACATGGATGTTAAAGTCCCCCAAAATAATTATTTTATCTGAACTGTGCACTAAATTGGATTTTAAAAAGTCAGGTGGATAATAGATAACATCACATCATCAAATGGTGGACACCAGAGGTGAAGGGAGTCACCAAGCTGAAGGAGGAGTCCTATTGGGCTTGGTTATCCTGTGGGACTTCGGAGGCAGCTGATAGGTACCGACAGGCCAAGCGGAACGCGGTCCGAGCAGTGGCTGAAGCAAAAACTTGGGTGTGGGAGGAGTTTGGAGAGGCCATGTGTGGTGGGGCGTGGCTTGCGGTGCCGTGCGGTGGAGATGGCTTCACCTGCACGGCATCAGCAATCACGCCTCGCCAGCCATAAAACGGGGCCTGTGCAACCTGATGTTGTTGTTGATGCGGTGTGCGGCTGGCAGCAGGGGAGCTGCAGCCGCAGTGTGTGTGTGTGTGTCTCAGCAACCGTTCAAGTGTATAGTGTGCAGTGTGAATAAAAACATGTGGAGCAACATGGCCGGGTCTTGGGGTCTGCCTTCAGTCCGTCACACCATGGAAAAAGACTTTCGGACTGCCTCGAAGAGATTCTGGCAAACCATCAGGCGACTCAGGAGGGGAAAGCGGTGCTCTACCTGCACTGTGTATAGTGCAGGAGGAGCGCTGCTGACTTCGACTGAGAAAATTGTCGGGCGGTGGAAGGAATACTTCGAGAACCTCCTTAATCCCACTGGAATGTCTTCTGTGGAGGAAGCATAGTCTGGGGATGACGGGGATGACCCGCCAATCTCCGGGGGCAAGGTCGCTGAGGCAGTTAAACAACTCCTTGGTGGCAGAGCACCTGGGGTGGATGAGGTCCACTCTGAGTTCCTGAAGGCTCTGGATGTTGTAGGGCTGTCCTGGTTGACACGCCTCTACAATGTTGCGTGGAGATCAGGGGCGGTACCTCTGGATTGGCAGACCAGGGTGGTGGTTCCCATCTTTAAGAAAGGGGACCGGAGGGTGTGTTCCAACTATAGGGGCATCACACTCCTCAGCCTCCCTGGGAAAGTCTATGCCAGGGTGCTGGAAAGGAGAGTCTGTCCGTTAGTCGAACCTCGGATACAGGAGGAACAATGCGGTTTTCGTCCTGGCCGTGGAACACTGGACCAGCTCTTTACCCTCTCAAG
>VVHJ01056508.1:0-15553 GCA_015107715.1 Tylochromis polylepis
TGAGTGCATCTGCACGCACAGTGAGGCGCAAACTTTTGGAAGATGGCCTGGTGTCAAGAACCGTGCCATAAGGCAAAGGTGATAACTAAGTGGCTCAGGGAACAAAACGTTGAAATTTTGGGTCCATGGCCTGGAAACTCCCCAGATCTTAATCCCATTGAGATCTTGTGGTCAATCCTCAAGAGGCGGGTGGACAAACAAAAACCCACTAATTCTGACAAACTCCAAGAAGTGATTATGACAGAATGGGTTGCTATCAGTCAGGATTTGGCCCAGAAGTTGATTGAGAGCATGCCCAATCGAATTGCAGAGGTCCTGAAAAAGAAGGGCCAACACTGACTCTTTGGATAAATGTCATGTAATTGTCGATAAAAGCCTTTGAAACGTATGAAGTGCTTGTTATTGTATTTCAGTACATCACAGAAACAACTGACACAAAGATCTAAAAGCAGTTTAGCAGCAAACTTTGTGAAAACTAATATTTGTGTCATTCTCAAAACTTTTGGCCACGACTATATAGAATCCCCTTATGTTTTTTTTTTTTGGCCACTCTTGGTTCACCTTCATTGAACGTCTCTGTATTGAAGCAAAACGGTGTTAGAAACAATGAAAACTGTCCATTGCCTCCACTGTCTGCGATGCTCATTCTACTGTTTGGATCGGATTTTTTTTCATATTTCTTCCACTTTGAACTGAGCTCTGGCTCATTTCCAATCAATCAATCTACATGTAACATCATCGTCAGGTTTGTTTTGCTTTGGTAGAATTGCACACAAGCATATCTGCATTGCTTCACACACAAAATCTTTCATTCTGTGTAGTAAAGTTCCTGCACAAATGGACATAAATGCAGTACCATGAATTCCTCTTGAATCAAAGATGGACAGCATGCCCTTCAGCAGTATGCAAAATATCTGGGAGAGAAAACCAGTCTGTACCCAACCAAAGAGAAGCTGAGAGGGAGAAGTGGCTTCATCTTGTGGCGTTCTTGGTTCTCAGTAGAACTGTGCCATATCATACCGTCCACAATAATACACTCACTCTCTCTCCCCCAGCACCCAAATTCACAAAAGTGTTACACCGCACGGTCGGTAGTATATTGTTTATTATCCCTAGCACGCAGACAACACCACAAGCCCAAGCATATCTGAGAGCAAGAGCAACATGTCAGTCTCTGATGATAATTTAGTATCTAGGAAGGGAGTTACTTCAGCAACCTCCAACAAAACACATGCTGAGCAAAATTTGTAAGAAAGCTGTTCCCGCTTAAGGTGAAAACAACAGCCTTGATTCACCACTTGAGGCAAGAAAAACCCCACTGTAGTACCACCAGGCCATGACAGCATGCAAGAAGGAGAAACTAGCAACCCAACCTTAAACAAATGACTCAACCGAGCACTGAAGCACTCAATAGCTGGTAGTGGTAGATGGAAAGTACTGATGCGGTCACATGGTGGTAAACGAGGGCAAGGTCAATATCCCAGGTAGAAAATATTTTTCAATTTCAGTGTTATTATGTGACGACACTGTGCAGCTCCTGAAGATTTACAAGATTAAAATACTTAAGTCACTGTTAAACTAAGGTGTTAAGCAGTTACGTTATACTTGAAACCACTACCTATACTACTTTTGTGCTTAGAGTCACACTTCGAATGAGGTAGTCTATCAATGCCCTTCATGTTTTTTTTAATGTATAGTCATAAATATCATTATGCATAAATTTTCTTGAATTAGTGTTTTTAAAGTGTGATGCCCCTCATCTTGGGCTGTACAGCAAGGCTAGAGTTGTAAGAGGTTTGCACAATAACAAATCCTGACAGATAAAATTTCTTAACACAGTGCTGTTTTCTCATTTGAATTCTACCATCTATAAAATCAAACAAGCAAGCAAACTGTTTGGATCTCAGAAAAGCATGTCCATTCTTCTACAACCGGTAATCAAGTATTCAACACTTGTTATCAAAGCATTAGTACCAGAGAAAGGTAGCATCTGATTATATTGAAGTGTAAATGTGTTTATCATGCTGTGGTACAGCTGGCTGTCATTACATAAAATAATTTCAGGTCCACAATAATGTGGTTAAATCTCAGTCATTAGTTGGAAGGTGAAATTTCAATAGACTGCACCAAAGGCCTTGAACAGCATAAGAAAGATTTAAAGAATGAATCCTTGGGGAGGAGAAAAAACTCCAATACTTGGAATGGATCAGTGAGCTGACTTTCTTTTTTCTACAATCACGATCACTGTCCATAAAACATTCCTTTACAAAAACAGCTTAAGTGATGCACTTTCCTTTTATGGGTACATTTAGTCCTCTGAAATTTTTACTGTCCTGTGAAATTGCAGAGCAGCGTATTTTTACAGCAGAGAAGGATAATCTGAAATAGTTTCACTACTTCAAACAGCTGTGTGTCAGGGCCAAATGTTTAATCCACTGTGCTCACCTTGAAGCAGTTCTCTTCAGCCATCACTCTCTCAGCTTTCCACTGGTAGCTGGTCTCCCAAGCTGCTCTAACACACTGTGAGGATAGATTCCCCCCGGCTGCCCCTCGTTTCCTCTCAGCCAGGTAAAGATCAACCACTTGCAGACACACCTCGTCGCTCACCAGGTGCTGCAACTTTAGTCAAAGAGGTAAATATTAGAATATGGTAGTGCTCACATTACAGAGTCACAGGATTTACAGATTTAACCTGTGTGTAAAACTGCTTACCTGACGGATGATGTTGTGGATGACTTTGTCGATGGTGAACCCAATATAGGCGTGGATGGTGAACATCTCCCTCAGTGTGTCTTCATATTGTGTGGAGTCCAGGTTGCCATCAAGCAAACTGCGTACCATATCAAGGAAAGCTGGGTAATACTCCTCTAACTCCACCTCACCTGTGGAAGTGAAAGGACAGCACTTTTGTTAGAGCAGCTTCTCATTAAATCATCAGTGTCTGTGTGGATGTGCAGTGGAGACCCTGTCTCAACTGTCTTGGCAGCCAAAAGCAGTTATTTACAAAAGGTAGGCCATGCAGTTGCCTGATGTGTGTTTGTACTGATCTGAAGAAGGGTTGCAGCAACAAATCAGTTATCAGAAACTATCGGTTAAAAAAAATTTTTTTAAAAAATCAATTTTTGAAAGTTCCCGTTTCTCAAATAAGGCTTTTCTATGTCTTATATTACTAGGAATGTAATATTGTGGCCTAAGACACTCTACATGTACAGCTTGCAATATACTGCCCAAGAATTTAGTTTGTTTTTGATAACCGGTTAACCTAGTTCTAGACAGTCTTTTAGAAAAGTGCCTTTAATTGGTCAATACAGGTCCTGAAAATCAGTTTAGGGCATCGAAAAAAGTCTTTCATAGATTCATAAAGTCTTTCATAGTCATAGATTTCTGACCTAAACAAAATACAACAATGCTACTACAACACTCAGATTATGAACAAAGTCAACTAAATAAAGACTTACAGTACAAGTAGCATTAGTAGAATATTTATTTTTCCCAGTTTATTTTAGTCTTCATTGTCATGCTGTTTTAAATGCTGAGAAATGTTTCAACATATCTGGAAAATTATTCCCTTTAGCAAACATTAATCTTATTTAATAGTGTGACTGACACCAATTTAAAAGCACATTCTGATTCAGTGCGCATTCATTGAAACTAATTATCTAATCGTCTTGATGAAGTAACTGGTATATCACAGCATGTGATTATTGTTCAGTGATCTGGAATAAAACCACCTACACTGAGCTTAACTATCTACATCACAGCTGACCAATCCCACTTAAAAATCAAACCCTTGACTACTTTAAAGATGTGAGCAACTGTAAACATAGGCCGGACTTACTGGGCTGCTTGAGGCGGAGCTCCATAGCGAGGTCACATGCCTTTTCCCTCCTTCCCTCTGCCATCAGCAGCCTCTCTCTGCTTTGCTCAGCTCGATGCTCCAGCAGCTGCCGTTCTGCTTGTCGGTAAACCCGCAGCAGCCGCGAACATAGAGTCTGGTGCAGCCGCAAAAAGAAATACCAGTTGTTGTTGACAAAAAAGAGGTTGTACACACCATCCAGCTCCTTTTGATGCTCTGCTTCAGGGTCACGAAGGTCCACCTTCTCCCCGGCTGCACCCGAGCTCATCTCCATAGGTGTAGACCCCGGGGTCGGTGTGGATCCAGCAGGCTGACTTATGCTGCTCGAGGCTTCGTTGTCTGCAGGTTGGGATGGGCTGCAGCGCCTCCTCCTGGACTCACCGTTGAGCTGCTGCTGCGGTTGGGACTGGGTCTGGGACTGTGATTGGACAGGTTGGGGTTGAGACTGACAACTGCTGGCTGCTGCTCCAGATGCATTATTACCATTTCCTCCTCCGCCTACTGCAGTGGTGGCGGTTCCACCTCCTCCTTTCTCGCCTCCCTCTTCCGGCTCAGCCTCCTCATCTGTCCATTCTTCAGTATCACTGAGCTCACCGCGGCGGGAGAAGAACAGGTCGGGGACAAAGTGCTGGATGATGCGTTTGATGTGGTCCTTGTCATCTTTGTGGATGGTTGGCTGTCGTTTAACATGGTAGATGATGAGTGAGGCAGCATCCTCCAGGATTTGTTTGTCCTCATAAGTAAACACCATGTGAGGTTCACTGGAAGACGCTGAACCATTACGGCTTTGTTGGCCAACACCACCTTCTTCTGTGCTCTGCTCCTGACGCTGAGGTAAAAAGAAGAAAATCAGACAGCAGAAAGAAACTCCTACAGGCGAAGCAGAAATATGGAAACTAATGACACCAAGAGGTTTCACTGACTTCTGACAAATCCCTTCAACATAAAACTACCAGCACTCAATGTCCTTTACTTGGTTGCTCTGGAGCTTTTGACTGAAACACACCATCTTCATTATGAGCCATGATGTTAGAGCAAAACCATTTAAGAAAAACTATATAGCTTCAGTTCTTATTACAAATGCTACTAGAGTAGCTTTGCATGACTCAAAATAATGCTTATTTATTTCATTTCAAGCCCTCAATTCATCTCCTATCTGGAAAAACATTTTTAGCTCCTCTCCCTTTAACCCCACCCTCCTTATAAGCGAGACGTCCTCTAATTGGCTGTTAATGACAAACAAAAGGTGAACAGTTGTTCAATCAGGTGTTCTGATTGAACAGTAGGAGGCAGGGCTGGTGGTCAGAGCTTTGCCCAGGGATAACCATATTCAGGATACCCCCTGTGTTTGGAAGAACTCTGAAGCCTGAGCTATACAGACCTCAACATTTGCCACATTTCATAAGACACTATGCTATTGCACCAGTGACAGAAAACAAACAGAAAACAAAAGCACAATAGGTCCACTTTAGTAATGTCAATGTGGACATGAAATCCTAAAGAAGCTCAGAACCATCAGAAGTTTGAACAAGTTAAAATTCCAAATATGCAACCTCAGTGAGGTGACGCATGTTGTGTAACTCCATTTCCTGATGAACTGTAAGCACCAGAATAATCTTTTGAAATTTTAGAAAATGTGAGATCACCGAGTCTGACTTTTAAAATGATTATACAAAAGAACCTCAGCAATTATGCAGGACTGCTACATCAGGCTTCACACCTCGTTATCTTTTCAACACCATTCAAGGTCGCAGATAGAGGAGTGTTTACCTCATCGTAGATGCTTTCAATCTCATTAAGAAGACTTTTCGACCGCAGGGCCTTCATATCATTCTGTTTGAAGTTGACTCCTTGGTGGTCAAGGGACTTCAGGTAGGCCTTCTCGTACTGCTCCCTCCAAATCTTATTGAAACCCTGCTGGGCCTCTCTCCACTCTTCCTCCTTAGCTTTCAACCTAGAGAGGAAAGAAAAACTTTAAACTTGATGCCTAAAAAAAACCATTTGTGTACTTTAATATATTTTGTCACCACAGTGCCTTTGTTTTCTCACGTTAGATTAGAAGGAAAAAGACAGTTCTTCAGAAAGTATTATTCGTGTAGCAGGGTGCAAAAAGACCTCCCTGTTGATACAAGGATCTTACTCACGCTGTCAGCAACTGAATATTCCCATCATATTGTCACTTGCTTAAATCTCTCAGCTGGTCATGTAAACAGAAGTATAATCAACAGTTTTCCTTCTATAGCCACAGTGATGTAAACATTAAATGTGTTGGTTCAACATCCTGCTATTTCATATGCATATGAAAGAATATTGTAGGCTATAATGCTTTAAGTGTCTGCACATGTCAGATGTCACTGGGGAATTCTGAGATAAAGAGATTGTTCTGACCTCTTCAGCACCACAGGCACAGCAGTAGCAGGACTCCTCTTCAGTCCCTCGATGATCTCAGGGGCTTTGTCACCATAGATACGATACACAGCACGACGCTGGATGACCTCAGAGGTCCCGCCCAGGCAGTCATCTAATCTGAATCGGTCCTGGTCCTCTGGTGAGAGGCGAGACAGTTTCTTCTGGACACTCTCTAGTACTCTGATGGTGGCCAAGTTTGTCTCGAGAACAACATCCAACTAAAGGATAAGTGTTAGAGACAGCTTTTAGAGGGCATCTTCTAAAGCTTAGCACAATGTGATATATACGTTTAAGAATAAAATATCCTCCTTTTAAAAAAATGGGGTCACAAAACATTTTGAGAAAAACAAGGAGTCCGATTTCTACTTGTTAAAAAGTTGAAGACACTCATTAAGATGCACATACCTCAAATCTTTCATCCTCACAGCGATGCAATTGCTCCTCATAAGGAGTCTTCTTAGAGCTAACAAAGGTTGAATCTTCTGACCAGGAGGGGAAAGACACCCAGGTGTCATTCAATACCTGTACGCATATGGATAAAAACATATCAGTTAACTGCCAAAAAAGTTTTCATGCCAACATACTTTTCTATGGTAACACTTTAAGGATGCTCATTTACACCTTGATATTTTTACTCTGGACTTCAGAAAGTATAATGGAGTTACAATGTCATCACTTCATTCTCTGTCCAAAACAATCTGTTGTAGCATAGATCCCTTTAAGGTATCTTTCTATTGACTGGGTACCCCTCACACACAAAATATTTGCAGAGCAGGTAGGTGAGGCTGCCATGCTGACAGCATGCCTTATCAAGAAGGCATATTTTAGGGGTATGCCCTCTTGATGACATCAAACACAGCCAGAAGTAGGAAAAATATGCAGGAAAAGCAGAAAAGATTTAAAGCAGCCTGGAGGCTGAGCTTTTGGCTCAGTGATTACTTGTATGTATGCTGCCCTCATTATTTGAAACTTTTCTATGAAAAAAGGAAAAACATCTTTAAGCTGCACAAGTACTCATTTGTTTTGATGCATCTTAGCAGCATACTGCCTCCCTGTCCTTAGAGCACTCATCTTATTCTGCATAACCATAATCCACTACCAACTACTAGGCCATTAATTAGGATTTCTTTCCCTCAACATGCTCCTAATGACTGCTAAGTAATAGAAACTTCTGAAATTACAATCCTAATATGGCAGTAGGGTCAGAGTTTCTATTAGGTGGTCACACCATATGCATACTACTGAGCAAACAGTATACAGGCATATATGTGTAACTTAATGTGTAACCTTTTGCTTTCAACATGGTTCAACATTTTCACAAGTGAGTTCCTGTTTTTTGTGTACTTTGCACTCTAGACAGAAACACATGCACAAGCAATACACTTTTCTCCCTTTGGTTTCCCACCATTTCACTAAAATACAGGTGGCAATAAAGTGTGAGAAAATGTGAGAAGACTGACTCGCAGCTTCATTCAGACACACCCACAACAGTCGGAAAGAGAGCAATGATAGCTCTCTGGAGCACAAGATATTCACCATATCTGTGAAATGTTACATCAATGATGCATCAAGTGACATATGCGGTCACATGTGAGGTCAGAGTCTTGTACACCACTGTGGTTACTGTTATGAGGTGACTTCAGAGTTTTGAAAAGGGAATTATGTACACAGTGTTATTTCTTGTGAGATACTGATCAGGGGTAGATCATTTATATCTCATGTAAGTTAACACTTTTGTGTTTTGCTTTGAAATTTTTCATGGACAAATCCTGCTGCTGCACATAACACAGTACTGTGCAATAGTTCTGATTTACCCTTCACTTCTTTATATTTTGCTGGTGGAAAAAAAAAAAGGGGGGGGGGCTACGTGCTCCCTTTCTGACAAGTGAACAGTAGATGAATCAACTGAAAGACGAGATCCAGGTCCCATGTCAGGTCTTTGCTGGATTTTATTTTCCCCATTTCTTAAGGACATGACTTTCAGATACGGTTCATCTGTTGTAGATATTTTTTTTTTTTTAGGTTTCACACTTATTTTGTCTGCCACTTGTCCAGTTTTCCAGTTCCCTCAAATTTTTTAAGCACACACTGCACACCATGCTGAGATATGCCAAGTTTCAAGCTAATAGCTTTTTAGGAATCAACTTATTGGTGTAGAAATACTATTTTATGCCTGTCAAACTGTTACCATTATTCATAGATACAAAATTGCATGCTTTTAAAATGTAGTGACAGTAAAAAAGTTTATTAAAAAAAAAAACAACTTAAAATTGATTAGTTGCCAAGTTGCCTGTTACGTGTAGACAACACTGATTCATCACTTGAGTTAGGTGCCTCTATGCTTGAACAAGTCAGTGTTAAAATGTTCAAATTTGTAATTTAATATTCAAGTCAAACAAACTTAAAGAGGGAAAGTTGACACTCAAGAAAGATGTGTGATTTTGTAAAAGCCTGCGCATTTACCTCAAGCAGCCAAACGCATGCAAGCTGTATCTTATGGGCTCTGATGTTTATCAACCAGAGTTGATGATGAAATAAATGTGGGGTAAAAAAAAAAAAACAAAACAAAAAAAAAGTCAAACTTGTCAGCCAAATTCTGCCCTGCATGCATAAGAGCTTACTAACATACACAGCAGTTGGGTTTTTTTCAAAAAGGAAGAGCTTTGAGACATCCTCATATTTGGCAGCCTGAAGGTGTGAGACAGAAACTTAAGTTGGCAACCTCGCTCTTTTTTTTCCTCCCTCATGTTATGTGAGGTTTAGGGAGTCCTCAAAAACAATTACATTCTTAGGTGAGCTGAGCAAGGGACAAAGACACAAAAGAGGCATGCAAAAATAACAGGAATCATAATCTTGTGCATATCTATACATCAGTTTCTATGCATGCAGTTCAAACTTATGCTATGCTGGAAAAACAAAAAAAAACCAAAACCATTTAAATTCAGACATCAAACCAACATGTTAAGATCCTGTCAAAGAAATATAAAGGAACAGATGAAAGGGGCTAAAATGCATACAGAAAACTTTAAGCAATGAAATGATGCTGTGATCTTTGTTTGGTCTAAGTAGATATACCTCCTTGCATAAGGCAGTGCGCCCACTGCATTTAGGCTGCTGGTAGGTCTTGGGCAGTGCTCTATAGCTGGACCCCAGGCGCTTGCAGGAGGCATAATCCACCTCCCTGCCCCCTCCTCCCTCCATGTAACGATCCGACAGCCCTGACACAGCATGAGAGAGCTCTTTGTCCCCAAGAAATGACTTGAACTGTGTGTACAGTTCAGGAAACTTCCTGCAAGGATACGGACAAAATTATTAATGACAGATAATTGAAGTACATCTGGTATACTCGGCTAGTATAAAAAGCCCTATGACCACCATTTAGAGATGACTTTAAAATGTGTCAAGTTAACCTGAATGTTCAATTTGAAAACAAAAACAAACAAACAATGTATTAATATTTGATGCCCATTGCTGCACTAACGCTAGATATTAGCATCATAAACCATTTCCACATTAGTTTGTCTTATGTTATCCATCTCAAAATTCTTTCCATCCACTCACCCCAAGAAAGGAGTAACAAGCTGTAGCAGCTCAGCTCCTGAAACGACTTCTTGGTTAAACAAGGCGATGCAGCGCAGGAAGTTCTCATATACTTCCTGGCTTTTAAACAGGCGACGAACCTAAATGACAATTGGGTTGACAATAAAATTAGCTCAATCACTTAAACCTTTTTTTTTTTTTTAAGTTTAAAAAAACAAAACAAAAAAGAAAACATTATGGGATTAAAAATGTAGTATAAAAAATGAAATAAATAAAATCCACCATTTCAGCCCAGAAGAATAATCCCTCACCTTATCAAAGAAGGAAAATTCTCTTAAGACTCCATGTTTGCCAACCGAAGCAAAGGACTGATCTTTGGTACAGGAATACTTCATTTTTTTCTAAATAATGAAAAGAACAAAATCTGAACATCACAAACTTTAATTATGAAAGTGTCTGTAGTTGCTTTTGGAAAATCCCAAATGGCTGTTGAAACTTTTAAAGAAACTAGTTTGTCTGTGCAACACAAATGAGTTGGTGCTGATGAAATGAAGTAAAGGAATGCAAATTCTCTGTAATTATGTTACAGGCTTGTGAGACAAATTTTGTCTAGCATGTTGCAGGCTGTAGTGTCCATAATAGTAAATGACATACATCATGGGGCTTACATGCAACACATTAACTTGCATAAATGACATATACATATTATATACACATATACACATACATACATATATACATCTTACTCAATAATGCGTCAGACTTAAAAAATACAAATAGACTGATATTCAATAAGTTGTTTTCAATTAAACTGTTGCTGTGTTACTTAACATTTATCTGTATATGAAAATAAAGAAATTTACCAAAGTAAAATAAAATAAATAAAAAGTATAGAATAAAATAAAAAGTCCACAAGGGTAACAGACATTCTGTAGTGTCCGTAACAAGAATGATTTCTTTCAAAAGCTCCATCTCTCTCTCTCGCTTTTCAAAAAAAAATTAATCGTGAATACACCACAATTTTAGACCCTATTTCACAAGATGATGAAGTTGCAGAAGCAATCGTAAAAATTAGCATATAACAGACCTATTTTGTTTGCCCATAATGCACCAGCTTTTGTCTGTTTGACTGACTGACCGCTAAAGAGAGAAGAACCTACCTTGAGCAGTGGGGACATATGCTGGAGAAGTATGGGCCTTGGTCTCTTTTTGTTCTGTTTGGTTATTGTGTCCTCTTCCTCTGTCCTCTTCAGCTGCTCTTTCCCCCCAGTGAGAGAACTGCCTGTGAACTACAAAAGAGGAGGCACATGGGCAAAAAATGCTCAGCTGTACTTCTTGGGACTTTGGGAACTGACTGACAGAAATACTATGTTTTTGACAAGTTATATATTCAGCTGTTCAAAAGTGGTGCTTCACTGAGTAATAAATGTGAATATTATCATGATGGCATTTCAGAGCAGTAAACATACAAAATGTCACTGTTGTAAACTTTGTTAAAATAACTGGAGAAGAGAAATGTTGCTTTCATGCCTGACTGCAAATTGTTTATGTTCAAACTGTGTAGATTTTTATCTGCTTCTAAAGTGGAACATTAGAAATGTCCATCTACTCCTGCTCAACTGACCAGTGATCTCTTGGCATCGGGCAAGAATTGTCCAAACTCAGCCAGCAGGTCTTCTTGTCCCTTGAAGAGACTGGCAACTTTAGAAAACACCTCATCTTCTGTCATCCCACTGCTGCCTCGGCTGCCTCGACTCTCCTTCACCTCCAGCTGTTCCTTCTGAAATGTTATTGGGGTGGAGAGATATAGGGGGGAGACACACACACACACACACACACACACACAAAACCTCAGAAACTGCAAATAAAAAACCCTGCACCTTTTATGCTATGAATATGCAACATTAATGACCTTACTTCTACAGTACCTGATATGTGTGAAGAATTTCTAGGAAGGCTCTATAGATCTCTGGATGGTCCAGGAAACGGTTCTTAATCTTGTTTACATAGCTGATGGCGCTATCAAATTCTACGGGGCTCGTCTCTGAGGCAGGTGGGGACACAGATGAGGTGGCTGCTGGATTTTGGCTCTCTCTGCTGGTCAGGGGAAGAGAAAGTCTGCTGGGAGGCTCTGGAGGTCCTGCTGCTGATGAAGACGGGGGCTCTGTTGTGGCCACCTTGACTTCACTGGTCTGGACAGGTCCAACTTCAGAGTGAGAGGAAGAGGCACTACCCGAGGTCGCAGCAACAGCAGGAGTGGCCGGACTCTTCCCCTGCGGGCTTGGGGATACCTGCACAGAAGAGCAATGGTAGAGTGAAGGTGAGCTGTATGAGGATGCATTAAGAACAAGACTGTTTAGTTTATTTATGACTTGGGGAGAAATATCTGTTTGTATATGCCAGTGCAGGTGGCAGTTAAAATGATGACGTAACCAACTTTAATGTGCTTGTGTTGCTGCAGAAATATTAAACACTCAAACATAAGTTACCTCAGTGGGTTTGTTTTAAATCCCTCCCTTAGCAGTATATAAACACTATATAACACAATAATAATTGTAGACAAAAGAAAAGGTAAACAGTAAACATAGTGCACTAAATATTAAAAAAATTATTTTCAACAGAAAAAGTTTGCCTAAAATTTCATAAATTTTAGAAAAGAAATGCATGCATTATGCATACTTTAAGCCTAATGTTCAGAAAGCAAAGTGATTGGATTTTTATATAAATGTATTTGTAATCTAAATTCAGTATTAAAGGAAAGTAGTTCTGATGCAAATCCCAAGTCACACTAACATTACACCTAAGACTGCCCAAATCCCATTATCTTGCCATCCACTACCTAAGCAAGATCCATCTCTCAGAACAAAACATCACTGGAATTTAGTTCCCGACTTTTACTTTAAAATAATAGAAATTGTACACAGACACTGAAAGAGCTAAAACATATAAATCCTAAGTTTAAAAATGAACTTAACTCAATCTGAGATGGACCAAATAGGTTTTGAATGCCACTGAGTGAAATCATAAATCCCTCAGTGCAGTTATTTTTGTATCAGACCATAAAAATCATACACACACACACACACACACACACACGTATAACATATAGTCCTAATCTCTGAAATTCTTCTTATATACAACTTGTATATATTTTGCACTTTGTGATGGGATTTAAGTGTTTGTTTCAGCCACAGGAAGAAGCAGAACTCAAATTTTATTCAACTACCAGACAGACAAATTTGCTGTCACATTTTGTAGTGAAACCTTCATGAAGGCTTTTTGAGGCAGATCATTCTGCTGAAGTTCAGTGCAGTAGAAGCACACCTGTTTCCTCCTAAGATGTTCTGTGGTCTTAAACATATAATGCCTTCAGCATACATTGCTGTACATTGTTTTACTGATATCTGAATACAGAAAGCATTTTTTTTCTTTAAAAAGAGTATCTTACTTGTGCAGAGAAAGGAGACTGAAGGAAAGCCATCCCATTCTTAGGGACCTCTATCCGATACCCCGGTGGCAAGAAGGCATTGAAGCCCAAGACAAGGTCTGGGTGTCCATGGAACAGTTGTGATACACGGTTTATCACTCCCGGTGTGTCGATGCTATTTCAGAAGACATACAGATATTTTAGAAGTTTGGTTGAGAAAGATTGATTAATTACTTCTCTCAAACACAACAAAGCAAAAACAGAAAGCAAGTTATTAATAAGCGCTATACAGGTTAGTTTTAAAGAAAAAGGAAAAAAAGAGCAAAGTGGAATTGCTAATTGTAAAACCTTTTAGTCCTTGTTTAATTTCAAGATAATAATACCTGTCGCATAATTATACTAAGAAGCTATGTGCAGTTTCATATGCACTGATAAACTCCAGATTGTGAAACAGAACTACTCAAGGATTAAACTGCACAAAGTAATGAAACTCCACACACAAGCACCATAATCACCATCTAAAGAATATGTATGGGAATGTACGTCACAAAGAATGCATTACTAGAACTCCTATTACTTCTCATTTTCACCTTGGCAGAAGTACAGCTGCCAGCTGGTCACAAAATTATACGAAAACCATCAAGCAGAATTTCATAAAACTTGTTGGTGCATGGGTAAATGAAGATCCCACTGTATTTTAAAAGTGGATCTGGACCATCTCCCTTAAAAACTGCAAAACATATCATTGGCTTTGGTGAAGCAGTGTGCTACCTGCGTGACCCTGTACAGTAGTTACTTGTGGTTTGTTTGCATAAATGCCCACTGATACCTCTGCGACTTGAACTCCTTCATGATGTCGAGAAACTTGTTATATATCCCAGGGTCATTCGCAAAACGAATTTTGACTTGGTCCAGATATGACAAGGCATCTTCAACCTAAACATGAAGAAGAAGAGAAAAAGAAAAATCAGTACAGAACAAAGCACAGACAGTCTCAGCTGGATGTATGGAGCAGCATTTTCCCCAGCATCATAAACCCAGTTATGTTGCTCATGGTGTATAATTTTACAGCTACAAAGCTTGTTTAAACATTTCAAATGCTACGTTTTGCATTATTAATAAATGCATTTATTTGTGAGTCGTACTATGAAATTACAGGTAGCCCCATTGTACAGATTTGTCTCAGTGCTGCATACGTGAAGTTACGTGAATGCTGACTGATTTCTTCACTATCAACCAAAGTGCAACATCAACAAATCCTCTAGTTAGCAGTACAAGCTGTACAACTAACGCTAAATAAATAAATAACTGGGTATACACAAGAGACACCAGGCAGCTTTTGTTCATTACTCCACTGCTTTCTTTCGCTACCACAGCTAGGCTAGTTTAGGTTGCGCTAAAGGGGGAAAAAATGTCTTCACACAAGCCATTGTCACAAACAGTCCATATCTTAAAGAGGGTTGTTGTAGCTAACGTTTAGCCAAGAGCCAGTCGACTGACGATAATAACTCCACCAACACTTGCAACACCTACCCGCATACAAATTTATACAATATGTTTAGTCACAGCTGGTCCCCGGCCAACAGTGTCGCGTTGGCAAAAACAGTACGACATATTAAAACACTAGTATAACAAAGAAACGTGTAATGAAGCTGCTAATGAAGTGAAATAGCCGTTCTTGGCTAGCCTGGTTGACGTCCTCCACTTTGTTCGGGGTGGCTGAAAAAACGAACAAGGAGGAACTTCCCACAAACGAGGTCTGAGTTAACGTTTGCTCACAGAAGCACTTATTGATATCGCAAATGAGAAAGTACCACTAACTGTGCCACTCCACTGTCACTCGCACATCCACTAAACGAAACACAGCTTCTAAATCTAACATTAAATGTCAACGTTAGGCTGTTTAGCAATGAATTACTTTTAATAGGCCAGCGAGCTAACTAACGTTAGCCAGCCGTTCCTTTCACTACTCTCGACGACAGGAGAAAGAGAAAAAAAGCCTCAAATCCAATGCAATGATCCGACGAACAAAATGGTTCTGACTCTCAGCCACTTTTCCCTTGTCATGTCCGTTGTCTCCTTACCTTCAGCTTCTGGAAGTGCTGCTGCTGCACTTGCTTTTGTGTTATAACGTAAGGCTTGTCTTGAATTTGGTTTATTTGCTTCGCGGTGCTGTGCGCCTGAATCTTCGCCATTATCCCGGCGACAGGAGGCTCGAGAGCCGCTACCACAACTTAAGAGGGAAGCTTCGGCGTTACCTCCAGTTGTTGGCTAGCCGACAAACCTTGCTCTCGGTCGGGAAGCCAGCCTGCCAGCAAGCA
>VVHJ01056509.1:0-20847 GCA_015107715.1 Tylochromis polylepis
GGGTCATTGTCATGTTGCAGTGTCCAGTTCCGCTTCAGCTTTAATTTTTTTACAGATGGTTTCACGTGTTCTTCAAACACCCTCTGATACACAGTAGACTTCATGATGGATTCAAAGATGGTGAGCTGGCCAGGTCCTGCTGCAGCAAAGCATCCCCAAACTATGATACTGCCACCTCCATGCTTCACAGTTGGTATGAGGTTCTTTTCTTGGAAGGCTGTATTTGGTTTACGCCAAACACGTCTACTGTTCTGGTGTCCAAATAATTCAATTTTAGACTCATCTGTCCAAAGAACATTATTCCAGAAGTCGTGGTCTTTGTCTATGTTCGCTCTGGCAAACTCCAGTCTGGCCTTAATGTTTCTCTTAGAGAGAGAAAAGGTTTCTTCCTTCCACACCTCCCATGAAAGTCAAACTTGTGTAGTCTCTTTCTGATAGTATAGTCATGCACTTTCACATCGACAGTAGCCAGAGCCTGCTGTCTTCTTTGAGCATCTTGCGGTCTGCTCTGTGGGTGAATTTGCTTGGATGGCCAGACCTGGGCATGCTGGCAGTTGTTTTGAATGTCTGATGTCAGATTCTTTTGAGATCTTTTTAAATCCCTTACCAGACTCATAAGTGGCCACAATCTCCTTTCTGAGGGCATCAGACAGCTCTTTAGATCTCACCATGGCGCTCACTTCAACAGTCAGGCGCACACCAAACTACATCTAAGGTTTAAATAGGGCAAGGCTCCTATAAAATGCTGGGTAACGATGTACTGATCATCTGCACCTGACGTGATACACCTGTGTGTGATTTTAACCATTTTAAGTGGGATAATATGTGGGGGTGTCCTAATTTATTCCTCATTAGAAATTGCATTCTTTTTAAATTACATTTCACATGAAGTTTTAAAAAGGCTTTTCTTATTTTTTAATTGTTTAGTTATGTTATTTGGATCCCTCAGTATCATTAAAATTGATATTAAATATCCATATGTCCAGATATATTTTAAAATATCCAGGCTTTCATAGGGTGTCCTAATTTTCTCACATGACTGTATATTAAGGGTAATGAGTCGCACTGTGCTGTGCATTCATTGGTCATGGAGTGGTGTTAGTTTCAGATGATTTTTATTTATTTTTTAACCACTTTAAATGTAAACATCTCCAGTCTTTTTGTACCACTAATATAGGCTAAAGGAGCCAATACAGTGTTCCAGTTCTTCGGATAATGAGCTGTGACTATTTCACTCACTGCACTGATAAAAAAGCCTTTTGAGTTACAGTGAACGCTCCTCAAAACTCTTTCCTTTTGCTCCATCTTTCCCTCCGTCCTTACTGCTCCACAAGCTTCTCTAAGCCATTTCCAGGGCGATGTAGGGAGGAGGATAGATGAGGGAAAGAAGAAGAAAAATCACATTACAAACACTGGCCAGTGGAGTCTGTAACATCTTTCAGTGCGGGGAACTGTTTTTCCTGCAGTCCCTCATTTCTGCACATGCTTTGGCAGAGTACGTTTACATGGCATGGTGGCATAATTTAAAATGTAATGACTCTACTCGTGTGTTAAGTGACAGGCTGTCCTCGCTACGTAAAGCCATTATGGCTCAATCTCGTGGTATGTGGTTAAAGTGTGACGGTCTCAGCTGATAGTACGGGGAGTCTGAAATTTATTCACGCCTTTGCATTCACCTTAAGAATTTGCACACAATCCTACCAAAACCTGAAATCCTCAACATCTACCTTTTGCGCTGTAGGCGATGGAGTGCTAGGAAACTAAACTTCAAGCTCGCTTAAATATCAGAAAACGTCTGACCTTACTGCTCCTCCTCCTCCTCCTCACCTCGCCTCTCAGCAATCTGCAGATAGCCGGTAGACAGGTACTGCTCCATGTCCTGCTGAAAGGCCTCCTCAAAGAACTTCTGCCTCTCTTTCAGCTTCACCTGGGGTGGCAGGACCCCTCCTTGCTCCGCCCCGGGGACTCTCTGTGCGTGCTCTGCATCCAACTCCACTAGAAACACATGAAGTGAGACAATGTAAGAATTACCAAACCACTGTGAACCCAGGGTAGATTTACATTTGCAGTGTAGCTATAGTCAGCTTTATATAGCACAATATGACTTGAAGTTTAACTCTAACAGTCTCTGTAAGCCCATCCATCCATTTTCTGGATGTCTTTGGCTCAAGGTCTACTTGCTGTCCGCTTCATTTTCTGTTCCAAAATGTTTTACTGAGAGCAGCGGGCAACAAGGAATGCAAACAAAAAAAGCAGCCCTTGAACAGAGCCAGAGATCAGTTTTTAAATCTTTTTTCTATCACTCCATGAAAGGCATTGCGGTCTTCTGTTAATGACTCATCACACAGGAGAAAGAAGGATGCCAACTCACGCTCATCAGTCTTTGTGGAAGGCTAACGATGAGAACCCTTGTTCTGAGATCTACCCTACTCTTTACCTCCAAACTCTGTCTCCTTTTGGTTTCACAGGAGGGCACACACTCAGTGGAGTGTACATGTGGGTAAACCTGTTGTCTGTATCCTCAGCGGTACTGTAGCATCAAAGGTGAGGCTCAGGATGAAAATCTATCACTGCTGTCAGCGAGAACAATCGGCTGCTCTGCTGGATTAATTGAATCTGACATAAATTAGGGTTTAGATGAAAATGGCCTGTCATATACTGAATGTTTAACTTTATGACTTTTTAGACTGGCTGTGATTGGCCTGAGCAGCCCACTTGGCCACGTCCTGGAAGCTGAAAATGTCTCGGGGTGGAGTAGGAGGCTAATTCACGTTTTGGAAATTTGAATCACAACCCCCTCAGGTCAGATTTCACACTTGGAAAGCCAGCGAAGCCACACTAATCTCAACTTTGAAATTAAAGATCGTAAGCATTAAAGAGTAGTAAATATGTAAATAAGCCATACACAGAGCACTGACCAGACTCTAATGTGCTGCAGCTGTATTTTTACGTTTTTTTTTCAATGAGGAATAACAGCTACTGTGTTGTACTCCAGCCATTCATAGTGATGGATGAATGGCTCCACCTTGCTAGGGAGCAGAACATGGTTACGGAGTACAGGGCGACATCCGACATCCAGCTTCCGATGTCTATCAATGCCTTTGTTAAGGTGTTAGGTGTTAAACCCCTTTCATGCTCTTAATAAGTGTAAAGTAACTCCAATAAGGTTTTGTGTAGGTTCTCAGTCATCCAGTTTGTGGTAATCTAAGGAGCTTGAAAAGAAAAGCGACTGGACTTCTTTAAGGTTCTTGAAGATGTTTCACCTCCGAGAAGCTTCTTCAGTTGCTTTTCTTTCCAAGCTCCTTAGAGTAACATGATGAGATATTGTCTGCTCTTTAGATTCAGTAGCTTAAAAAAGCATGTAGCACGTGCATATGCTAATCTGAACAAAAATACAAAAAATTCATCTAAAAATGCTGAAGATCACTGACTATTTGAAAATAGTGTGAAAAGATGACAAACGTACAACTTGCAACTTCTTACACTGCTTTAAAACATATGATTGTCTCAAAATATGACATGGCACATGACGTTTTTATGACACTGTTAATAAAACATATAATGTTTTAACTCATAGGATATGTTAATATGGATCTTACAAAGACCCGATTAAACTAATGCTTATTACAAGGACTTCAATATAAAGTTTGACAAATTTTTGTATTTAGACTTGGTTTAAGGTTGGATGCCGGATAAGACTAAGTTAAGGGTTAGTTTTAGGGTTAGCAGTAATAAGTACGTCTCCAGGAAGCAAATTTAAGTTAATTTAATGTCTAGTGATGCGGTGGAAACATGACGCTGTGTGCGTGGGCACTGTGGCAGCCTGGGGTCTCCAACTGGCTGTCTCTTTAGTTCTCTGTGCTCCTGCTGATAAATGACAGCATTATATAAGACCCCACCCCAAGTAACTACTATGGCAAGATGCCAATGCATATACAATGGTTGATGTGACACATATCTTTGATCCTGGTTTAAAATAGACAAAATTTAATGTAAAAAATCAGTGGAGAAAATTGACACTCTCTCTGATGGATAAATCTGCTATGCTGCCCATTACGAGTACATTTGTAGGATTTCGTGTTTCCCCTGTGACACGCAGTATATTTGCACATGCGTTCTTCTGCTCGAGCAGCAGACCCCCACCCCCGCTAACCTCAGTCCTGATAAAATACACTGTGGCTTGCAGCAGATGGACACGGACACACACAAGGACAAAAAAAGAACAATGAGATCCCACCAGAGCTCTCGCACACAGCAACAACCCTGGGAGAGTTGGAAAAGAATAGCTCTCTCTCTTTCTCTGTCGTTCCTCACTCAGTGTCTAATTTATCTCATTTATCTGACAACTTGTCTTTGTCCCATTACTCCCTCATCATTCCCCCTCAACTCGCTGCTGGCTGCGATGTGTGTGTGTGTGTGTGTCTTGTAGAGACTGCTCTATTAGATAAGGGGCCTCAGGGAAGCTTTGTTAAGATTGTCAAGCATTGTGTGGGGTTAGTAGCAGGAGACCGAGCAGGAGTAAGGGAGAAGGAGGGCAATGCATTTAGGTATAATTAGGACATGTGGACAGAAGGCATTACCAATAGAGCAGGATCCCGTTTTTTTAATCACTCTGTCTCTAATCTAATTCTCGATCCATTATTAGCTTCCCCTGACTATTTATTTACATCATCTATGTACCTGCCGACTAAATGCATCCATCTGTTTGTCTGCCTGCCTACCAGTGTGAGCTTATTATTCCTTTCCCCGTCAGATCCACAAACAAAGATTTTTGAGAATTGCCAAGAAAGTCATGATTCCCAAAAGGTTTAAATATAAATCAGAACATAAATATACTCCAATATGGTCTACACTGTGATGGTTTATGCCAGTAGTCCCACCTCAAAACACTCAGATGAAAACCACTCTACTTTTAATGATGACCTCTTTTGCCATCTTTCCAGGCCTTTTCTTCTTTTCGCCTTCATCCCTCTATTTCCCCCCCTCTTGGTCTTTTTCCATCACTGTTATATACCAGACAACCGTATCCTGCTACGCATGGCACTGTAGCTACAGGGACTATTTTTAGCTCTCGCTCATTTAGCCTGGAGGATTAAGTTTGTGCTGATGAGTTTAGTAGAAGAGCACAAGTCATTAAGTCCCAACAAATTTCTGAAGCTGTGTCGCACATATGGCCATATGATACAAATGTGCACGCTGGCATGAGATGATTCACGTGTACAAAGGCGAGCTCGTGAACACGTATACATCTGGGGATGATTCATAGGAGCTGAGCCAACCGGATAATGTTAGTCACAGCAGATGATGTCAAGTAAAATAACAATTCTTTAAAAAAAGAAATGGTTTCTGTGGCACTCCTGTCAGTGCAAGACACGCATACACACACACACACACACACACAACTGCACCATCTTCAGACATCTTAATGAGACAAAGAGGAACCAATCATTTTGCTGCTGCAGATTATGACATGAACATGAAGTGCAAAATCGACTTTACTACCTGATGGCGCATCTGTTTCCACAATCATTGTTTAAATTTTTTTTTTAAAAAAGCCAAGAGAAGTGTGACTATCCCCTCACAGACTTTATTTTTCTCAGCTGCACAGGAGGAAACTGTGCACTGTAAATCACGTGCTCCAAAAAGTTTGCTCTCTTTCGCAGTTCTCCGGCATGCAAAACAAAATCCACAGAGACTCAGTCTTCTTGTTCAGATTCAATACGATGGGTGAATTTAAAATCATCTGCTTTCAGAGCTACAGAAACATCTGCTTCATGCGCTACAAAATGCAGGAAGCAGAACCCACAGGAAAAGGGGCTGGTGTGTCAGGTTGTGTGTGGCTGGTTGTGTGGGCAATTGTGCGTGTGTGTGTGTTTTTTAATGTACCCACTCCTTATTGACAATAAACTCCACTACTCTGATAAACACACAGTCTGCAGTTTATTTGCTTTATGTTTACAAGTGTGTGGTATTCTTTTATATGGCATGTAAATGTGCACCCAAATATGGAAGTGCACTAGTTTTTTTTTTAGCAGCTATAGTGTTAGAAGTAGAAACATCTACTACAGCAGCATCTACAGCAGCCAATTCTAAGAAGTGTCTGCAGGTGAAAGCTAAAGAGGCCGACACGCCACCGAGGGCAATTAAAATCTTTAGGATTAAAATCAAGCTTTAGATGTGACCAAACTGACTCATTTTCTCACACCTTGGTTCACAAAGCAAGCGAGTGTTCATCATACAAACTTGGTCACCTCAATCTGTTTTGAGGTTCAGTGCTAAACTGGGCTCACGTTTCCATTTAGGGTTTTTTTTAATAGGTTTTTTTTTTTTTAATTACTAAATTCAAAACTCAATTAGAGGGCTTTCAGAATGCTGTTTGGTGAGACTCCTTAGGTAAAAAGAGCATTTAGACAGAGCACAAACACAGTAGCAGCGATGATAAGCAACTCTTAAAGAACCCTTTTCAAATGGTAAAATGTCTTTTTGTAAATCATCAGCAGCCAATTCAAGTCATGGCTGAGGCACTCGTTTACACTTTGTTGTGCGCTTCACACATCAGGTGCTGCCTTTGGGCTCTGCCAGTGAAGAGGGGGTTAGGTTTGAAGCCTTAAACGGACAGATGAACGGGTAAACGGATGAAGGCGTCGGCGGACGTGCTAGCCAGCTTGCCTGTGAGGCCTGCCTGGGACTGGAGCCATCGTTTTGTGCGCATGTGTTCACAAACGTTGCTAACCATGCACCGGTCCTCGGAGGCTTCTATATATGCGTTTGCATGAGTGTGAGGCGGGAGAAAAGCAGAGTGGTACACAGGAGGACATGAAGAGAAAGCAGGAGTGGCAGTGAGATGCAGAACATGTGGGTGGTAAATGTTTTCATCCTTGTGTTCCAGCTTTTCTTGGAGAGAGAGAGAGATGACAGGAGAACAGGGGCATGGCTACAGGGCACGACCTTAACGTCAGTGCTGGAGATGCCACATAATGTAAAACTGAACTGCAGTATTCTTATGTGATGTCAAAGTCTGTGTTACCTTTATGGAAATAACTGTTTTATCTACTCCAAGACGCTACAGATATTACAAAGCTGCATTTTAGTTTGTCATAACAAAGCACTGGTGGCATTCTTCAGCCATGAATAAAACTCAAAGCACAAATGATCTTTTTTTTTTTTTCCTCCCCTGTTATTTTGATTAGAGCTCAAACAATCCATCCATGATCTCATTATGGCCATTTCGCACACTTTACATCACACCGACTCGCTAAACAGATCAAACATTCAATATATCTGATGTAAAACCCTCCCTGTTTCATCTGTCACTTTAAATTAGCTGTCTGGTCTCACATGGATTTGTTTCCGTTTGCTTATAAAGGCCTAATATTTCATTCTGAGACAGCAACACACAGCCTGAAGACCAAAAGGCAGGGCTGACAGTAGAGACAGCCACTGCTTCTTATTCTTCTTCTTAAGCCCTGCTCCCTCAGCCATGGTATTTTTAGATTCTGTGCACCTCGCTATATCTCTCAAGTGTTCAGGTTTCCACCAAAGGCAGCCCCCGTGTTGTAAATAAAACACATATAATGACTGCCTTCTGTCTCTCTAGCACACTACCATCACAATTGCTTGCATGCTAAAGGTCATATGTGCACGATATAGAAACTATATCACAATAGTATGAATGAACTTCTTGTGCATGTCAGGAAAAAACCCCCACTTGAGCATGCATCACTGACCAGAGATATTACAAAAGAGCAACATTAACGTGGCTCAAGTGTGACCTCACCATGACTGGATGATTCATTCACATGCATTTGTTTGTATTCTGATGGACTGTGTAATGACTGCCGGCTTCTGATAATCTAAGCTGCATTGCTGGTTAATTTACACATGTGCCTGCACTCTGCAGGCCTCGCTGTTACTTCCTTTATCTTCAAACAGCTCATCCTCACTGTTACCGCTCTAACTACTCCCACATGTACACAGACATGTCACTCTCTACGGGTCTCATTTGTAATTTACTTCTTCTTTCGTGTCTAAAAAGCGGCTGTGGCGGTTTCATGAGGTTCCTCTAGATGCACTCAGTCAAACGCTAACAGCTTTGAAGCAGATGAGAGTTTCATGTTATCTGCTGTTTATCGTACATAACATACATAACAATAAATAAATAAAACGTGTCATCTGATTAGGATATATCAGAGTTCAAGAATGACAAAACTCTGTGTGCATGTGTTAGGAGTCTTGCATATCCACAGCATGTTTTAAATGTAATTTTCAGCCTCCCACAGCCTTTAATCGTTGCGGTGCTTTTGCAGTGTAAAAGTATTTTATTGAGAACTTTTGGCTTCAGGACACGAGATTCAGATTGCAACTGCAGCTCTTTCCCCGTCTCTGATATTTTGAAGAACAAGCCTATTTATCTTTCTGCAATATTATTACAAAAACGCTCCACGTTTGCTGCTGGCCCTAATTTACACAGAACCTAACTGAACCGTGGAAAACTGATGAATATGGTTATAAAGTGTGTGTGGCCCATTCTATTACCAACCAGGGAAATTCATTTAGAAAATGATATTGAATCAATTGTGCGGCTTTTGTGACACATTAACATTTGTAGCATTTTGCTACTGCTCCTGAAATGTTTTCACGAGATGCGGCAGAGGTCCGCGTTGCTGTGTGGGCTACGCTATGCAGTACACGCTGCGTGGGTGATCGGCAGCGTTTACCACGTTATTTTCATGCTTTCATGATCTTACAGTGGACAATTGATTTCTTTGTGGTTTTTGTTTACTTTCAGCTGAAAAAACCCTTTAGATTCAGTATTTTGAAATGTTACTGTGCACACAATAAATATGATGTGAAACAGAAAAAAATGGAGTACATGTATAGAGAAAGTGTGTGTGACTAAAATGGACAGGAATACTATACTTAAAAGCATCTTGGATGGAGCTGCTGTATGGAAACATAAAACTAAATCATCTTCTGCAGAACCTGTTACATCTGCACTGCCCAAATTTTGGATCAAGTTTCGGGCAGATGTCTCATTTCTAGCTCTTTTCCCTCCCCATAAATCACAAGTCTCCGTCACAGATTCAAAATATTTACAGTCACTTTGTCTCTGCTAATATGCCAATGTACTGGCATACAAACACAACTGTTACTTTACTCACTAGGCATTCACAGCTGGCAAGCACGCAGAAACTAGTTTTCACTGGTTTGTAATCAAATAAGTGTTTGCAATGATGCGGCAGCCTCAGTTGCTGATGGGTATCTAATGAGGGGCCTCTCTGAGACAAAATGAAAACAATAAAACACTGTGTATAAGGCAGGAACGTGTTGTGCTGTAGATTTTTTTCACTGACTTCTCCTGGGCTATTTAACATATTATTGAGTCTCGAGCTACCCTCATTTCTTTATATTTTGCTTCCAAGGAGTCAAATTTTTTAATGTAGTCGTGAACAACAGTTCTCCAGGCTTTCCGAAGGTCTTTCAAAGGTTTTTTTGGACACTGGATGCTTTTTCACTCATTTTCAGTCCAATCTCATTCTTTTGGTCATTCCCCAAAGCTCATGGCCAAGTCAGGATAAGAACATAGACTGAACATAGCCTCGATTTCATGCTCAGCTCTCTCTTCACTACAACAGACTGGTACAGGTTTTGCTTCACTGCTGCATCCATCTGTCAATCTCCTGAGATTCTTTAGCTCTTACACTTGGGGCAGTAATTTCTCCCCCTGGATCCCAACTTTCTCTGGGAAAGGGTCTGACTTACTACCAGCAATGCGAATCAAGCTCTTGCTATGGTTGTACAGGGACTGGATGGCCAAGAACAAAGGGTCAGCCATCCCATACTCCCAGAGAACCCCCACAGGATGCCCTAAGGGACACAGTCGAATGCCTTCTTCACATCCTCAAAACACATATAGATTAGGCGAGCAAACTCTTGGACAACCTCAAGGGTATAAAGAGATGGTCCAGTGTTCAACAACCAGAGCGAAAACCCCTTTGTTCTTCCTGGGCCCAAAGTTCAACTAACGGGCAGACTCTCCTCTACAGCACCCTAGTGTAGACCTTCCCAGAGAGGAGGAGTGCAATCCTCCTGAACTTGGAGCACACTTTCCAGTCCCCCTTCTTAAACCGTCATCCCAGTCTGACAATCCAGAGGCTTGATTTCCACGCGATGCTGCAGAGGCGTGTCAACCACGACAACCCAACAACATCCAGAGCCTTGGGGAACTCAGGGCAAATCTCCTCCACCCCAGGGCCTAGGCCACTGGAGAGCTTTTTGGCTACTTCAGTGACCACAGTGATGGGCGAGTCATACCCCTCGTCCCCAGACTTCACTAAAGCAAGCATGTCAGTGGGATTGAGGAGATCCTGGAAGTAATCTTTCCACCACCTGACTATATCCATCGTTCTGAGGTCATCAACACTCCATTCCCACTGTATACAGCGTGAGCAGGAAGCTGCTTCCCCCTCCTGAGTTGCCGAGAATAGATCCCCAGCCTTGAAATTAAATGGTTGCATTGTCCACATGAATTATGATGGCACACATCAAGGCTCTTGTCAGTTTTTCTGTCAGTAACCAGTAGAATATTGAATTAAGTGAGAGTATCAACAAACATTTAATCAGTTTTCATAACTACACATGTAACCAGGCAACTGCACACCAACATATAAGGCAAAGCTCTGTAGGAGGGCTTTTTGCCTCCTGCTTAGTCATTCACAGTCTAAACACTACCAGAAAACAGGACATTTTTTATTCCAAAAATGGCTTAACGTTCCAGCTTCAGAGACCCCACATAGACTAATGGTGTAGGAAACGGCCCTAATTGATGTGAATAATTCTTTTTGACTGATTCCACATTGAAACACACCCTTAACTAATGTGACAAAACAGCAAGCTGCCATTATTATTTACCTGCTTTACTGTTTTCTGTCAATTAGTCACATAAAAGGAACAAGAGACATAAATTGCTTAGACGGGCAGGAATGTGTGCAGATACCCACATGAATACACACACACACACTTTAATAGAGCAAATGGGTCACGACTAGGCCTGGCAGCAAATCAGAGGTGTCAGCTACTGTAGCAGCCCAACGATTCACAGCAGAAGGCTGCACGCTGGAATTAGGAATGTACCAATCACAAGTGAGAGGGGTGAAGGTTACATCTGTAAATGTGAGTCTAACCTTGCTGAATGTGTTCGGATAAAGCTGAGCATGCACTGAGCTTTTGTTAAAATGTCCTTTAGGTTTCAACTTTGTGCGACTGCACTATGTTCTCTGAAAAGCCATCTACTAGAAAAATAAGACAATTAAACAAAAAGCAACAAAGGAACTTTTCAAAGTACTAGAATTAGTTACGAGTTAACAACTCAACTCAAACTGTCCTCCCCAGCTTTAAGGTTTTTGATGGTTGAATATTGGAAAAACTACACTATGTACACTGCAGGAGATTTAAAAGCAGTACTGTTGGCTATCATGCAAAGACTCAACCCTTTAAAGTGTGAACCGTAAAATTTGATTGTTTTGGAAATGGAGTGTTTACTGAACTTTCTGACAACTTTTTTTTAATATTAATTAAATCTGAATTTGCATATATGTGAGTCTTCATTTGCACCATATTTGCAACAGCTGCCTTTTTATTTTGCAGTTTATTGCTCGAAAATGTTTTGTGCAATTTATTTACAAACGCTCATGTATCAGATATGATATACTAGCGCTTAAGGGGTTAAAGCCAGCGCTGACAGAACCTAGATGGCTAATAAGTACTATCTTTGAAATAATCGAAGCACCAGCAGTATCAGCTGTTAGTGATTTGTGGGACTGAAAATAACTACAGTCTATGTGTGTGACATACATATCTCACAGAGCACAGACTGTTTGTTGAAAGCTGAAAGACTCTAACAAAGATGTATATCTCGATGCAAACACAGAAACACACATTACCACCCACAGATGCAATTATATAACATGACACATGAAAGGATGTATTTATTACTTCACTTTTAATCTGACTTGGCACAATAGTGAAGAAAGACAACATGCATTAGGTTTTATTTGCATCATTATCTGACAACCTCCATGTTCATCATGTGGTATTCAGCTGACTCTTTGTGCACAAAACTATCTTGCTGCTGCACAGATACAGTGAGCTTCAGCTCTGGGAGGTCCTTTTTGTTTTCTCCTGCAACTATGAAGTTCAATATTTCAAAAATCTAAATGTTATGGTATAAAGAGCCCGAAGCAGCAGATATGAGTATGCACAAATGTACTGTATGCACAGAATATGAAAAAATATTCATATATTTTAGCTGATAGCTGACATTTTCAAAAGCATTCCCACTGCGGTAAGGCATCTGGTCTCTTTAAATGTGTACATTCAATACTACATGAAGTCATGCAACAGGCATGCTTAAACAAGAACAAGTTTATACCAGCAGGGCAAAGAAACAGGGCCAACAGCAGAGAACTGAAAAGCATGTGGAACATATCCAGCATATGCAGCTACAGACTCAGTAAATGTTTGTTAATACTGAGCATTAAAGTCACATTTGAAAAAATAATGTTGGATCACTGTAAAGGTTGTGACTTACGATTTTAATTTGGGCACCAGAGACTTGTGAAACGGAATACTTTTGTTTACTTGTGGGGTATGTTTACTTGTTACTCCCAGATTTGCTTTGTCCTTGTGGTATACTTTAGGATAAAGGTGGGGTAGATAACATGGAGGGGTTTTTTTTGGCATTACTGGACGTAATAATAAAAAATAATCTCAGAATATTGTAATTCACCTTGAGACTCACTTTAGAAAAACTAGCCTGTAATTGGCAAGAGAAGACGTTTACGAGTGTCCGATGAGTTGAGAAGAGGACTTTCACATGGGAGAGTGGGGTTCAAATCCCATGTGAAGTTAAACGTCAATAATAAGACATTTTTTACTATTTTTTTTTTCTATTGTCAAATTCTGTCAACTTGTACTTTGTGATGTGCCTTCTTATTAGATTTCTTCAAACTGCAACTTTAACATATTTGTGACCCTCAGTTACACGAGAACACTATATATAGTTTACATGGCCTTGAAACATTCCTCATATCTGGTGAAAGAAGAATGCAATGAGAGCGAGAAAGAGTTGTTTCATCTGACAACACCTGACAGCTCTTCCAGCTCCTCACAAGCATGTCAAACTACCCGCCTCACTCAATCTGTTAAAAAATAGCACTCTCGTTTGCCTACAAAATGCACTGCCCACACGAGCCCTCATCACGCTCTCTGATGCAGATTTTGCTGACTGCATCTAGCTTCTCTTTTATACTGAACACTCAGTGTGATATAATGCTTGAGACAGGTCTGAGAAATGACGCTTCCTAGTAAGTGGGTATTGAATTCTTGGGCTAATCAGGATTTTGCAGTTCCAGTCTTGCTTCGTTTGCAGTTTTAAATGCTGCTAAACACATATTTTCAAATGGAGATTAACTGTGTCTTAATGAGTAATAAAAAATTACATTTCCCATACTCTTCTCTGTGCATAGAGATAAATATGGGACAAAGAGACTTCCTGCTCTGCCAAATAAATCATTTATCAGCCAGTGGGCTCTTAGCAATTAACAACGAGGAACTGAACTATGGTGGATACAAATGACACCTTCACTAAGGCTTAGCACATCTGCTCACATAGTATGGCTATGTCATGCTGCACTGTTCGAAACAGATAAAAAATTTTTTTTATCCATCTCCCCGGGAGACAATTAAAAAGGCTTACATCACAGAAACCTCTGAACTCTTAACAGAGGCTGAACGAGCGGGTGAAAAGAGGAGAGGAGGAAAGAAACGGAGGATGAGGAGCATTTTGTAGTACGTTAATTGCTTGCCTTGAAGGGAGCTTTTCTCACACCAATAAGAGTGATGTCTTTTTTAATGATGGGTAAAGTGGTAATGACTGGGTGTAAATTGGGAAACCTAGCCAACCTGACCCTCGCAATTATAAAAGGCAGTTAAAATCTCTGGAAGACGGCAGTGGCTAAAATACACAGCAAAATCACTGACCACATGCCCAGTAGCATTTTCTTTTTAAACAACTGGTATACTGTGAACATGCAAAAGCTAGAATATTACAGTGGCACTGTAGTTGGGTTAAATCAGCTTCAAATCTTGTAGATTACTTGGAATTCTTGAAAATAAATAGATGCATGCATGTAGATATCCACATCCAATATGCTTATATATTTAGGATCTGTACACAAGCCGAGTTTGTTTTGGGCCATAAAATATGCGAATATTTTACATTTCATGCAGGCTTTGATGCATTATGCAAGGATGCCCTCTTGTCTCTCTGCAGTTACAGCCTTACATCAGCAAAACAAAACCGCAAGTGCTCAGTGAAGACACCACTCAAGAATGACCTATTGACCCTTTCCATGATTATTCTCTATTTTACAAAGCTGATAAAAGGGAAGAGACACATACAGGTGAAAGAGATTTGGGATGACATGAATCTGAGCCTATCAGCCAATTTTGCAGAAACTCTGCCCTGCTGCTGCACAAGTAGACTTAAAAAGGGGTCGGTACACTATATGTGATGAATAATAACTTCTGAAACACATGTCACTTAGCCAGTATCCCTGATAAGAGTACAGACCTATACGCTAGGAATAGTTGCATGTGCTGTAACATAGCAATCAAGTGAGAGACAGCGTGGAGTTATACATGCATAACAAAGAGAGCATCAAACACAGAACCAGTGAAGTATGGAGCACAATGTGGGATGACTTGAGCATAAAAATGTAAAAATCGTCTTACAAATAGATGTGCAAAGTTTCAAGTGGAGCCAGTATATGCTACATTTTAAACCCCTGACAAGACTCTCTCTTTTTAAAACTGTCTACAACTTATAACAAAAAGGGCATGAAAGAGCTGCACTGCGCTGACTTTTAGGCCTGTGTTATGTGCCTCCACACATAACAGAGTTGCCACACCATGCAGAAAAGGCTCACACACATGTTCCCTTTGATCAGTTTTTCATCAGAACTCATGTCAGTGCAAGAGCCAGAGTGAGTGTACTGGGGCTGTACGCATGTCTTTTCATTTAGAGACGCTAATAAATGGTAGATTAGTTTAAAGTCAAAGAGTCGTGCCGAACCAGAGTAATAATCCCAAGCAGGTGTTCTGACATATACGCAACATGGTCTTTTTATTATTTGAAGTTTGTGTGTTTTTCTGTGATCACCTGGATTGAGAGACAAGGGCTTTTGATAAGAGGATAAGAGGTGGAAACAAGAAAGCAATACATTTTTACAGTAAGGTAAATATAAACTGCACTTGAGATTTATCTGTGTATGCTTAATTTAAAGTCTTTATATCCAAGAAGAACACAAAGTGAAGGTCGTGTGAGACCATAATGTGTTATTTTGTGTAATTTTCAGTATACCCTATACTACAGATCACTCTACTAAATCGATGAATTGCCTTTTCATGGGATAAGAAGCTTTCTTTCATGGTTTCGTTATAGGAGCCCATGCTAACTCAAACACATAAAGGTCTATGAATAAGGGTGGTAGAAATGTGTGCATATAAGCCTGGGTTGAGAGGCAGCCACGTGGGATAATGCAACTATTATATAAATATATACAAAAGCGATTCCTTTATATCCCAAGAGCTGCTCTGCTGTCATCTTGTGATGACAGAGCAAACGAGAGGCAGACTGAGATAATCTGTCTGTATATATGAGTGTGTGTGTGTGTGTGTGTTCCAGATAAGATTCATGTTGTGGGAATCTGTTTGTGTTTACACAGTGACATCATGGACCCATGCATCTTCTTAATGGGGGCAAGTCCCCAGAAATGTATTAATTCAGTTTTAAAGGGCAAGACTTGTTTTAATTTTAGGATCAGGTCAGGTTTCATTTTATTAAATCAGGCAAGTAGTACTTATGGTTAAAGATGCAATAAGTCTGAGCAAATAAATGGAAGTCAATGTTTGTGTGTATTCATGTTATTGTTACATGTGGGGACTTCAACCTGACTACTCACCAAGTTATGGGGATGTGTGTCACCTTGGGGGCAAAATTGAAGTCACTATGTGTCGAGGCTGGTTTTTGAGCGTTAGGGTGTAATTTCAGGGTGAACTGATCACACCAGAAGTGATGTGGATGAGGATGTCAAAAAAGTTGATAGTTGTGTTTGTTTTCCTCCTTGAACTGAGGTTGAGGCAAAGTGCTCAACTCGTCCTGCATTGTAGAATAATGTAGACATACCAGCTTCTGCATAATTCACTGCAATTTCCATTTCAATGACATTTTGATGTCACTGCAAACCTGCAGCGTGAGCAGGTCCATAAGCAGAAATGAACGGCTGTGTTCCTAAACAAAACAGTTGTATTTCAGCCTGTAGGGCTGATATTATTGACACAGTTACAATGCACTGCTCTACATATTGATATTGAGGTGTCATAATAATGATGTGAAACTGAAAAGGTATTTTACTAACACTGTCATGTCAATTCTTTTTCTTTTTTTCAGGTCCTTGGGTTAACTGCTGAGCAGAGAGCACGTGTCTTCATCTGTGCTGAAGACACAGACACTAAACAGTTCAAGGGTGTTTTTCTCACACTGACAGAGATATCAGAAGCTATCAGCAACATCTCTTTGTTTTTGCTAAGCTCCAGTTCCTCTCTGTCACTGCATATTTTTCAAGTATTCTCTTCATCCCCCTTTTGTTGCTCTTGTCTGTCGTTCACATCCTCATTTATTTGCAGTCATGGTGTGCACTCCTGTCAGTCCCAGTATGAATTGTAAAAGCCTAATCTTGGCCACAGTATTTGCACAATGATGACATAAAAGTGCACACATAAACCCCTTCTGGTATTTATTATCCCAAACTGTACTCCGTTGTTTATCTTTTCTTTTCTTTTTTTTCAGTGTTTCACTTTCTTTTGCCCGTGGCCTAGTGCAGTACCATCTACTTAGTACTGTATGTCCCGTGGCTGTTACAGTGTATCATGATCATGTGGTTCAATTCTGCTGTTCAAAAATGTATACCTTATAGCCTCAAGTCAAATACATTCATATTTGAATAGCTTCACAGTTTGCCAGCACATAATATTTTGAGCTAACCTTCAATCAAGAAGTGTACCAACTACGTCAGCTTTCTGTAGATCTTTAAGAAATCTCAAAGACCTCAAAGAAATCTGCAGACAGACCTTATTAATATAGATGGAAGCAACGGGAAACTCAGATATGCACATTCATTTTTTTTACAAACACACTCAATTGTGGCTACACAGGTTACCATTTAAAAATCTTTTTAACTGACTACATTTTAGCATAAAGATGCATAGCAAATCCCTCTCTTGCTAACACATGTGTGGTCACATCGATCTGCAGCAAATACAAGTGTTACTATTCTTGCCTGTCTCGTATCTGTCGCTAGCCTTTTCTGTCTGGACCAGCTGCGTAGAGATGAGAAGAGGCAGAAATTGTCATAATGTTGCATAAAACTGGGTTTTATATTCTCTGCGCTGGTAACATTACTTCCTTCTCAAGCACTTGCAGCACATAAATGATCACTCACTTCCCACACCAAGGGCCAACACAGCTAGTTTCCTAAAAGTAAAAATCTAAAAGTCTTGTATTCATGTATTTATGCACTGCACACATAAATAATAAATCTGTCAAACAATACCATACAAAGAACATAATAACTAATACCTGCATCCATGTGTATCCACAGCATGCAGACACATATTCAGCCACACAGATGTGCACATGGCCTAACACTTTCTGTTCTGCCAAATAAAATACACAAAAACAAAGAGGATAAACAGGAGGTGGGGGATGCTCTACGACAGTAGTAAAACTTGCCTTTACAGTATATACAGAAAAGAAATACGGAAGCACATTAAAGTCAAACCTGACAAAAAAGTAGCAAAACCACATGCAAAAAAACCTCCCAGAAAGTATTCAACCCAAAGTAAAATAGGGAGTAAACTGTGACAGACTCTCCTTGGTAGGTGCCTACAAATACTATTAGTTCAACCATGGACCTAATTAGAGCTTCTCTAGCTGTCTGACCGCACCATCACTTTTCTCTCGATCCTCTTTCTGTCCATTTCCCAGAGGGGTGGGAGGAGAGAAGAGAAAAAAAAAGTGATAACCCACCTGCTGAGGTACCTCACACAGTGATGGAAAATGCAATTTCTAAACCATCTGTGACCAGGTTTTGAAACAAAAACACCCATTACATGTGCTTCTTTTCTGTGTGATGAGAAAAGAGATTTCACATTTGGATAGATACTCTATGCATGAGAATGGACAGTGTTTTTTAATCTCTTCAGTGTGTGTGTGTGTGTGTGTGTGTGTGTGCGCGCATTACAGGAGTGCATGTCTCTTTGTACAATGCAGTTTAAAGCAGCTTGTCATCTTCGTCCCTGAGTTTTAAATCATTGCCAGGCACATTTGCGAGGGTGTTTGAAATCACCTGACAGTTTAAATTCAGATTCATCCCTCTCGCACTTCCTTAGTGTGTAAAATTATATATCAGTCACTATTGTCCCTTTAATTACAGTCATTATGCTTTGTGTGGATCTAAGTATTTATTCTTTTGTCATGTCATGCAGCTCAGAGTATAATTTCTCAGCATGATAAGCAACAGGAGCTTATTTGTAGCTGTGATACTAAAAAAGGCTAACAGAAAGATTATACAACTCCATTACGATCTACATTAACTTACATATGGCCCGATGAAAATGTGCTCCTCTTTTTGTACATTTTGAACCAAACAATCTTCTTAATGTGCTTAGATGTTTCAACAATTCAAATGACTGAGGGGAAATCTTAGCATGGCAAGTTACACACAAGCACATATGACAGCACATATAAAAGGACTTGAACGCCTTCTGGTATTATGTAATAATATTACATGTGTTAAATGCTCTGTAGGTTAATTACTTAAACCACAGTGCTCTCTCTGAAACCTCTAAAAATATGTCACAACTACAGTAATCATAGGACATCGTGTGTGACAGGTCACAATTCTCCCACTTTTATCTGTCAGTATTTGTAAATGAATGCAAGATCCTGTCATGGCTGTAGTAGAGGAGTGCAGAGTTCCTCTATTTCTGCAGTCTGTGATCTCGATGTGACCAAAGTACCACCACCACATCCAGCACCAATTAGTAGACTTCCAGACATTGTGGAGGTCTGTCTTGCTCTTCGACATCAATATTCTGTTTCTGTACTACATTCCTAGATTTGATTTAGTCTTGTTCTACTGTTTATCTCATCCTATTTTTCGTGAGTCACTAATTGCAAGTTTTGTCATCCACTCTCCTTCACCCTACAGCATTTTTTGCTGCTCTCTTCTAACTTTAGTGTCATTTGTTTGCTCTGTCTATCATTTTTCCATTCATTGTTCATGTCATTTTTGTTTTTGTACTCTTCTCTCACCTCGTTCTTCCTTTTACTCCCTATTAATGTCGTGTCACTTTTCCCGTCCATGCCTAATTAAATTGAGCATATTATACAAAAGGATAACAAAGTAACAAATGAAAACAAATGTACAATTTATTTGTAATAGATTTATAAAGTAATACAGCAGATACCAAATTTAATCTGTCCCTCTAGTACAGATGAGTAAACTTATGAGTGTTACTAGAGGAGACATATTGTTAACGGTTTGCCAACAACACCTGTTAAGCCAGGTGGACATGACTTGGAAAGAAGGAAGGTGGAAACGAGTCACAGAAAGAGGGAGGGAGGAAGAGAGGGACAAAAGGATGATAAACAAACCTGGAGCGGACGGAGAGATTTCATAAATATTGCATATCTGTGGCTGACATGGCTGTGACTCAACAACAAGTGGGAAAATGAACAAAAAAAACAACAACAAAAAAACCCCATCAAATAATGAAATGCATGAAATGTGCAAATATCAGTCTATTTGCTCAATGACTAGCAGTGAAAACACGTTACAAAAAGGTCTAAAAATAATAATTTAATTGTTTTTGTCATTTAGCAAACGAAAAGAAAAGAAACAAGAAGTGAGGTCAGTTGAAGCGAGCATTAATCTCTTCTAGTTGACTCAAAGGAAGCAGGCCTTCTTTGAAAATGATCAGACAACTTAAACACACGTCAGTGTGCACAGACTCTGTGTTTATAAGCTCTGTGATTAATGTTTGAATATGCTAATAATTCACAAGCTAATTGCTTTTAGTTTAACTAAACCAACTGAGGAGGAGAAATGTAAGCAAAAATAAAAGCATACAGAGACAGTGCCTTACTCACTGAAGACATTTTCGTATCAGTGCCAGATTCAAACAACAATTGTATCATTTAGAGTGCTTTAACTTTTCAGCACACGCAAATAATTGGTTCAGCATGAAAAAATTCCCACCTTCTGTGCTGCTGCCTGCTCACTGTCACATTTCCAACGTTCCTGTTCTGACAAAAGTAGACACCAATTACCATTTTATAATCCAGTATTTTTGACACACAGTCCCAGTACTGATACCTTTAATGAGCATTTACCTATCAAATATTGGCTGTTGAATATAAACAGATTTTTATGCAGGAAGAAGGAAGATCAACCCTACACTAGTATGTACAACCAAAAATACCAGGAATATATATATATTTTTTTAAGTTACTAAAAACCTTCACTTCAAAAGTTCACGTCACTTCCTTCAGCATTAAAACTTGAGTTTGCCCTGCGGCTTTAGCTATCTCAGATAGTGCAGGAGCCTGCTACTCTACCATATTTCAATAGTGCAGACTCTCCTTATTAAAGCAGCACAAAAGACTAATTATATCTGCAGCGCTTTGATTTACATGCAATTAAAGTTTCATGTGAACCTAGATAA
>VVHJ01056510.1:0-16312 GCA_015107715.1 Tylochromis polylepis
ACACACACACACACACACACACACAATTGCGCCTGTGGTATTCACATGCAAACATGCATTATTCATGCGGACATGCACGCAAACATGGACACAAATAAGAAACGTGGGAAGAGTGGATCTAAAGATTGTTGTTTGGAAGAAAACACAGAAACACACGTGGTACAAAGGAGCGCCCTCACAAGTCTCTACACGCATAATCAGGTAATGGAGGATGATTGGGGGCAAGATGGGGGTGGCTGCTAAGACAGACCTGATGACTCAAGTAACCACTCAGAGTGCAACGTTCACATGAACTACTCAAAGCCCTTCACAAGAGCTTGATTGCCTCCTGGAGGAGCGGTATATGTGTGCATTTATGTATGTGTGTGTGTGTGTGAGCAAAGGTGAGAACGACAGGGAATAAAAGCTGGGATGTAGGAGAGGCAGAGAAAGAAGTTTTCTTCCACCACAACCATCCTCTCCTCCTCCTCCTCCTCCTCCTCCTCCTCCTCCCTCTCCTCTCTTCATAGTACAGTACTCGGCAGAAATCCTTGATGGAAGCGATTGTCCAATTCAGCCTTTTACCTGAAGAGACCACTTGAAGAACAATGCAGAAATTGATTGGAAATAGAATTCAGTGCGCGCGTGCAGCCGTGTTTGTGTGCGTGTGAGCGCTGGTTAAAGTCAGTCGAGGGACAAGGCATTGCACGAGTTTGGTTGCGTGTTTCACATATCTACATTTCTCAGAGGAGCAAAGTTCAAACAGAGACAATTAAATGCAATTCTGTTGTTACAGCTAGCACCATAATGTAGTTGTAGAAGAAGAAAAAAAAGACCTCTTTTTGCACAGGATGAGTGTTTCTGTTTGACAATATGGATTTTAAAAAAGCACTATTCCTCCTTTCACTCTGAGGTTTATCGGTAACACTGGAACAAGAAAAATTAAGAACTGAAGAATAACCAGTTCAGCTGTGGCTCAAGGTTGTTTTATAAATACAAAATGAGGATAAAAAAATGAGGAGAATAAGAAAACACTGGGACCTTCGAGGCAATCGTTTGGTTGCATTAGGATGGTGTTCATTTAACCTCTTAGAAAACATCCAGCACATGCGACTTTCTCACTGTCCCTGCATATGTCCCAGGCATACAGTACATATCGGCCTGCGTCTGACTGTTTTATTACAACTACCTGTAGAACTACCTGTAGTATTTCGTCTAGTCACTCACTGAAAAAAATGAAACATGGAGGGAAAAAGGAGTAACGTGAGAAAGTGACAAAAAAACAGGTCAGTCAAAAACAATAGATTAAACACAAACACATATCTGCTGCTGACATTTTCAGTGTTTAACCACTGTACACAGGTCTATACATTTGTGGATAGTGACACAACTTTTGTACTTTGTACAGGGTTTAATAAAAGTGTTATATTCAGCGTTAACAGGAATTACAGCCATACATAGGAAATACTCACAGTGCTTCATTCATTCCACATTTTGTCATGTTACAGCTTTATTCCACCTAAGATTCAATTCATTTTTCAATTTAAAATTGAGCTCAGGTGCTTCCTGTTTCCGCTGATCATCTGTCTGTTCACCTGTTTCTGCAACTTTATTGAAGTCCACCTGTGGCACCTGTGTACCTGTCTATATAAGGTCTTATAGTTCAGGACAAACCAAGCCAGAGAGTCCAGGGAATTGTCTGTAGACCTCAGAGACAGGATTGTATCGAGGCACAGATCTGGGGAAGGGTACAGAAACATTTCTGCAGCAGTGAAAATCTCCATTATCCATAAGTGGAAGAAGCTTCGAACCACCAGGACTCCTCCCAGAGCTGGCCGTGATTGGGGTAGAAGGGCTTTAGTCAGTGTGGTGACCAAGAACCCGGTGGTCACTCTGATAACACAGGTCTGCAAGCAAAAAAAATGCATAGGATTTTTTTTTTACTGTTTCTTATAGATTTTTACTCACTGAAACCGGGAAAAATATTTGTTTAAATCCCATCTCGTCAGGTTTTCTTGCAAAACTCGTGTTTTTAGTTTAATTAGGCGAACAGTTTCCCTCTTTAAACTGAAATCTGGTATCCTATACTTGAGTCAAAAAACCATATCCAATAATGATTTCTTACATTAACTTAATATTTCTAAGAGCGAGACTCAAGAGAAATACAAATAGAAAATGCAAGGAATTGAGGGGAGTCGGTATGGTGGGTTTGGCGGTGTGAGGAGCTCAGATGACCATGTCCCAACAAGTTTATTCATAGCGAAAAGTAAGGAATGTCAGAACAATTATGCATAGTTAATTGTAATCAAATATTGATTTTTTTTCATCTCTGTTGTGCTTTATTTAATGTAAACTCCTCATGTTTTGCAAAACAAAACAAAAAAACTACGTGATGGAGGAAAATGGAGATCATTTTTGGATTCAGCACCCTAAAAAACATCAAATTTACCAAAAATATCCTATGCAACTGAAAAGTTGGGTTTTTTTGCAGACCTGTGTTACAGCTTTTACTAATGTTTACATTAACTTGGACTGTGAAGTCAGGGTTGGTGGGGCTTCACCGCAGAGGAACGAAAGGACATTCCAGTTGAAAATACTGATGCCACTCAATATGATCAGTCTAACTCTCATTAATGGGCTGCATACTACAGGCGTTCAAAGGTGGCAGTAATTAGACCATTACTTAAAAGACCATCACTATATCCAGCTGTCTTAGCTAACTGTAGGCCAATCTCCAACCTTCCTTTTATCTCTAATTCTTGAAAGAGTAGTTGTAAAACAGCTAAGTGATCATCTGCAGAGGAATGGTTTATTCAAAGAGTTTCAGTCAGGTTTCAGAACTCATCACAGTACAGAAACGTCATTAGTGAAAGTTACAAAAGAACTTCATATGGCCTCTGACAGTGCTTGTCCTGCTAGACCTCAGTACAGCATTGAATACTGCTGACCGTACCATTTTATTACAGCGATCAGAGCATGCCGTAGGAATTTAAGGTACAGCACTGCAGTCATCTGAACCATACCTAATAGAATACAATTTGTTCATGTAAATGGGAAGTCCTCTTCACACACAAAACTAATTGTGGAGTTTCGCAGGGTTCTGTGCTAGGACCAGTTTGGTTTACATTATACACCTTTCACTTAGGCAGTACTATTAGAAAACATAGCATACATTTTCATCCCCAGCTCGATCTGTCAATGAAGCCCAATGACATACGCCAATTAGTTAAACTGCAGGAATTTGTTAAAAGACAAAATTCAGATAAAACTGAGGTTATGGGAAGGTGTACATATTACAAAAACAGGAACCAAAGTTGTATTTTTGTTTTATTTTTTCACTTTTTTTCAGCAGAATGTCTCAAGCTAATTCAAGCTCATCTGAATCTTAGAGCTCATACACTGTCATTGAAATAGCAGTAAAAACCAACATAAATATATATTCCCATGTACCAGGTTTACACCCCCCCAAAAAAGCCCAAAAGACAAGGGACAACTGTCTCCTTACCAGCACAGTATTGGTGGAAAACAGATACTAGCTCCAGTTGTTGGTTGGATAATTCTTTGACAAAAACAGAAAAGGGCACAAACAAACAGAGACGCCAGTTTGGATAGGTGTTTTTTTTTTTTATTTTAAAACTTTCTATTAATGAGGTCTCAAAGTGTAAGCAGAGCAAAGTGCATCTCCTACCAGTAACTTACAGCCTAAGTGCTGAGCTTTCATTCAAAACACATTTTCATTCCGTCTGAATCTCCATGTCAGACAAACAAAAAGTTTGCTCCCCGTCACCTGACAGGAGAAGTGAAATGGTTTCAGAATATCTGTCTTTACGTTGCATCTCGTTTCTGCGTTCAGCTCACAGACAGTGGGTGGGGGGTGGTGTGTGTTGTAGAACAGTGAACCTTCCCCTTTGACCTGCAGCTGTTCTTCCTCACATGTTGGTGCTCATCCTGGTCTGACTGTTGGCTGGTGTGAGTTCACCCTGGCTGCCTTCTCTGGGTGGAGACTGAGAAGAGGAGGAAACAAGTAAGCCACTACTCTTGTTCAATAGCATAGCTTTAAACTCTGTAACCTTGAATAACAGATGAGGTTATGTGGACAAGAATATCCACATAACACAAATACATTTCAAAAAAGAAAGATGACTTTAAAAATCTTAATGGAATATTAAAATGCAGAGTCCAACAACCATTGGGAACTAGTCTTACTGCCAGCAATGTTGACCAAGTTCTTGTAATAGTTGTACAGGAACCGAACGGCTCGTGGCAATGAGCCAGATACCCCATACTCCTGAAGCACCCCCCCACAAAAGGATACTCCAACTCCTTAATGGAGTTGTTTAACTACCTCAGTGATTCCATTACAGAAGGCGTGTCAGTGGGATTAAGGATGTTTTCGAAGTATTTCTTCCACCTATATCCTTAGTGCGGGTGGGGTACTACTGACTTTAACTATGTACCACACCAGTAGAGCACTGGTTTCCCCCTCCTGAGTCACCTGACAGAAGTCACAAAACCTGTCTAATCCAATTTTAGAAACTCCCCTCTGTTAATAATACTTTAATCTGTACAGTTCATTAATTTACAATCAAATACATTTAGATATGCCATTAAAAAGAAGCTCAATCAGTAAATCACATGAAATTTACTGCAGTCAGACTTGATAATAAACTCTGTCTCTACACAAAGAACATTATGAACAATGAAGCCCAAATGTCTGTAAGCACAACTGAAAAAGAAAAAAACCCAAAATTATTCACTACAATGTGGAGAGAAGAAAACGTCTCTACCTTGACATGAATCTGGTTGCGCAGCACAGCAGCTCGGAGAATCATGGCTTTGGCTCGTCTCTGGAACTCTTTGCCCATATGAAGAGACTTCTCAAATGTGGTGCTCCTTTGGTCAACGTCCCTCGCATACAGAATCTACGAGCAGGTCAGAGCTCCAGTTTGTCAGGGTTCAAACAAGAAAGGACCTTTGGCAACAGTTTGATATGTGCAGCATTTTCACCTTGCTGTGGGAGTCGATGCGTGCATTAATGAGACCCTCCAGTATGAGCTGGGTGAGCTCGTCTTCCAGAGCTGTTACCGTTGTGTTGAACGCCTGAGCCATCTTGGTCATGTCTGCTGACACGTAGGGGCTGAAATACTGCGAGGAGGGAAAAAAAGAAAACCCACACACTGTCATGTATGTAGTTATTTTTTTAAAGAGAAATATCAGTGCTCAAAAAGATGAAACTTGAAAAAGTTTCCAGTACAAAGATTTATAGTGATTTATATTAGTGTGCATTAGTTTGGTCAATCATCTTTCTCAGAAATGCTTGTGCATGTTGAACAGTATTACAAGCATATGAGATGCTTCCTTGTAATCAACACCATCATCTTCATTTACAGATCACAACACTTAATTAAACCTGTGAGCAGCTGCAGATGAAACGGATTCCCTTTAATAGTAATATTCATCCAGTACTCAGATACTAAAAAAAACTACATAAATAGTGACAGTCATTATTATAGACTAGTGAAACTACTGAAACTTTAAAATACCTAATATTTTATGTGACTATTTGTTGTCTGAAATATACATATTTCCCTTGTTTTTGTTTTGTGTTTTTTTAAGCCAGTGATGGTAGGATGTAATATATTACTATTGGATAAAGTGGTGGCACTACACCAATGCAGGGGTCTGAGCACACACAGAGCTCAGAGAGGCAGATCTATCTTATGGAGGGGGCTTCATCCTGCCCTGGCTTTTTTTCCCCAAAGAATCAGCAGCAACTTTATTATGCTATGTACGGTCAGTGTGTATGCAGTATCTCTCACCTGAATCAGGGCTCTGTTCCTGATCTGGCTGTACAGTGTCTTGACATGTGGTGCCAGGTACATGTCCAACAGGAGGTTATCCTGCAAGAAATAGCACAATCATACTATACAATACTGCACTTTGTGTGTGTGCTCACATTATGCGACAACGGGAGCACACATTCTCCTTTGATGCATGTGCAGTGTTACTTCAGGGGTGGGCAGTTAATTTTCTCTACTGGCCACATTAGAAAGTGGGGCTATTGAGGAGGCCACATCAACAAGCTGAACTCAGTTCTGGTCACTATTAATTTATTTATAAACTGCTACTGTACATTTTAGAATTAGGCAAGGAAAATGTGAAACACTAACATTTTATCACTATTTAAGACAATTCTATCTAAGACAATTTTGAGTAAAATTTGCATGTTTGTGCAAAATTTCAAAGACTTAGCACTACACAAAGTGCTTATGCCATGTTGCTTGCAGTTTGATTATTTAATCTGCAGTTTCTCTTTTCTTTTTGGGCTTGAACAAATGTATTAAAGTCAGGTACAATGTCTGAGCTTAGTATGCCTTCCATTCTGCACCCGAGAGCTCTAAAATATCCTTGCCCATTTCTTCACAAGACTCTCAAGTCTAGCTCTTAGGTTCCAGACCCTTTAGTACTTTGCACAGGCAAAGCCAGCTGACAGCTGTGTAGTAGCCTACATCACCACGTGTTACATGTCTGTGACTCAGTGCTCTTGCCCTGATAAAGTTAACTATTTGAAATGGACAGGTTCTTAGCTGTTTTCTACTCTACCCGAGTACTCGAAGCGCTTTATGACACATGCCTCATTCACCCATTCATACAAGCACTTTTTTCTACGCTGAAGTGCTTTCTAGCTAACATTCACCATGCGATAGATGCATTGGAGAGCAACTAACCCCAGTATCTTGTTCAAAGACATTTGGTATGCAGACAGAAACAACCAGTGATCAAACCATTAGTAGTACATTTAGATGACCTGCTTCACCTCATGAGCAACAGTTCCTTATCAACAACATGGTTAATTTTTTAGCACTAACATACACAACACATCCTGTTGTTTTATACAGCACAAAACAATAATTTTCAGCTCCGAGTTCATTTCAAAGTTCATTAACAAAACTGAGTAACTGGCCTGTTGCATGAACATCACAGCTCTCGTCCAGAACTAAGGTCAAGTCAAAACTGTCCGCTTTGTTTTTCAACCGCAGCTCCAAATTTCCTGCAGTGTCCTCAGTTTATCCTGTTACAGTTTACCTAGAAAGGGGCACGTTCTCATATTCTTCCAAACACACTTTAAGTCATTCTCTGAATTTATCAGTGTGTTTGTAGTGATGGTATGATGAAGCCCCATCAGTGTGTTGAATCTTTCTGGCCAGTTATTTGCCTAAAGGCAGATCACACCAAGCGCCATTCAACTGCTTATTTGGAAGTACTGACATCTGCTAGTCATTTGACGTACAGCAGCCCTGCTAATGATGTGTCAATTGTAGAAAAGCTATATGAAGTCCTGTATAATATACACACATACACCTCTAACCAACCAACCTCTCTGAGATTGATTTGAGAAGATCTATGTTATTACTGAGCAATAGCATATCAAAATGCGCCCAAACTGCTGATACTTTTCGCCTTTTTGGTGGCTCCATAATGTGCTTACAATCTCCTTTCAAGCTCAGGATGATCCTCAGAATCACCTCAGATCCAGTTCATGCAAAAAAAAATACTTCCTGTGTCTTTTCATCAACTCGAACAGGGCCTTGTTTATCTTTGGTCAAGTGCTATTCTGTGGAAAGATACAGGCCACGACAAAGGCTTCTTTTGGACACGCCCCCTCTGCTCTACACAGGCCTCAGGGCTTCAGTGTCAGACATAACATCACTACTTGCTAGCAAAAGTTTGGCTATCCATTCCTAGTCATTGAAGTTCTTGTATTTCTCTGTCTGTTTAGTCTTGTAATGGAGACTCAAAATTTGATTCTTAAGCACAGTAATTTGTGCTACCAGAACTAAGCATGTGGCTTTACCTCCGACTTCAGTAGATAAATACTACGAAGTCTTTTCAAAATAAAAGCAACAAAGTTGTGGTGTGATTTCCATTAAGCCATTCTATAATGGCTTAGGTTTATCACAGAGTGTTTGGTGTCTTAAATGGGACATTTTGCATGATGTATCCTTATTTACATTTGAATTCTAACCCACTGACCTCGAAAGGGCCAGTAAGAGACAACTAAAGGAACAGATGTGGCCCAGGACCCATACAAATTTAAATACTTTTCATGGGCTAACCTTCATTTCATCCAGTAGTTTGAGACAGGATGCATATTTAGACTCGTAGAACTTGAAGATGATGTCACGAATTTGAGGTTCCAACTCTAGAAATAACTTAAAGGAGCTAGGAAGAAAAACAAAACAAAACAAAACATAGAAACAAAAGTATTAGAATGGATTGCTGTCCACTGCTAGAACTGATTTCGATCCAAGAAATATTTGTACACCAGCCTACCTGCTGGAGATGACATTACGCTGAAGCTCCTGTCTGTCAAACGTGGCCAAAGCACACAAGCCCCCATACACAGCTACATTACTGGGAGACAGGAGCTGCAGGGAATACACATGACTAATCATATTTCTCCCAGAAGTTAGACTCATGCATAAATGCTCATATTATGTGCTACATTTTTAGGATCCAAACACACTGGTTGAGGTGTACAAGTCCTCTGTAAGTTCTCTCATTACATATACTGTGCGTTATTCATCCTGTAAGGATTAAGCTCACACTGTTGAAGTGTACATTAAAATTCCATCTACTGTAACCATCTCTACTATCTGTAATGGAGTAAGTGTACAGTAAGAGCATCATTTTAATCCTTTCTTTCTTCCTTTCTTCTTCAACAGGTACTTTCCAAGGGCCCTTAGTGCTCTTACATGGTTACAAATGAAAGAGGATACAAGACATGTGGGTGATATTCCTATTTTTTAAATCCGAGATGCTGATGCTTTAGTGCAACACCCAGTTGCATGTTACATCTTCACTGTATTTTTTATTTATTTATTTTTTTGAGTCTGTATGTACGAGCTCACCTCTGGACAGTCACAGTGGTCAAAGGAAGCCTGCAGGAAGCACTTGGCAGCTGGTTTGTATTTGCGGGAGGCCAACTCTGCCAATCCTGATGCACCAACAAACAAGATGAACAATATACTGGAAATCAGTTCAAATTTTTCCAAACTTCAAAAATACAAGTCCAATTTTGGTTAACAGAAAGCAACCTCTTCAAAATCGCACGCACGCATACACACTCACCTGCAGCACACTTTAATTTGGTGAGGACAGCTTGATTTTGACTATCTCGCTCTCCTCTTTGCTTTTAGGGGGGAGGGGAGCAAAAAGAAGAAATTTAATACAAATATTTTATTATTCTTTATAAAAGGCTGGACACAATATATGAAACAAAAGTGACACTGAAGAATGTAAACTGTGAGGGGGACTGGTGCTCACCTCTGCAATTTCTGGTGTGGACTCCGCCTTATTGACGTAGCTCAGCACATGTGACCAGTTCTGGAGGTAAACACTAACCTGTGGACACACAGGACACAATTTACGTCACAAAGACTTTGCTTACTCATGCTGAATGCTGGAACCTCTCTCAGTGGTTTCTAAGCAACTGCTTTCCTGTTTGTGAGTAAACACCATGTCCAATTTAAAAAAAACAAAACTGCAACTGTGATTCACAAAAATCCACACACACAATGCCATTTTGACAGAAATTAATTCAGCACGACAGAGCTGCACTCTAACAATAAATGCTGCGTTTCCATGTACGCAAGAATCATATTTTAATATCAGACAACTCAACGTCTGTAAAAAACAAACAAACAAAACAAAAAAACCCCAAAAGATTCTGTTGTGTGTAACAACTTTTCCAGGTTTTCGAATTCTGTTAACTGGCTGAAGTGCTATCTGTAGAAAATCTGAAAACTATAGTGACATTGAAAGTGTCTTGCCACAATTCAGTCTTTAAGTTATATAGTACCCAGTAAACCTAGGTCTGTGTACTGGGTACTATAGCTGGGAGAAAGTCTGGAAATGCTGATGTGCACACAGATTTCGGTAAAGTGAAACAACTTGGGCAAATATTCATATACTTTTCTGTCATTTGCAAGCATACATGTAGGCATATGACAAAAAAAAAGAAAGAAAAAAGGATGTTAGGTCAGAAGCTGCAGAAGTGTGTATATACACCACTGGGAAGGGCTGAATAATAGTCAATCTCATATACTGCCATGAAAATCATAAGTGGGATAGTAAAAAGTGCATCATTTGTGTAAACAATTGACAGAAAACTGAAATACATAAGTTAAAAAAAAAAAAAAGTTGTTCTATATACTATACAACAAGTGTTACTGGAGGTTAACAAACATCAACAGGATGTTAGTAATAAATAATCAGAACAGCATTTATGATGTGCAGAGGATTACCACAACCAGATTTCTGAGTTCAATATAAACTTCATCTCTCCACTGTAACAAGAACTGTGATAAGGCTAATCCCTGGACAACTGTGTCAATGGAAACAGTGAATGTTGGAGTGACTGCAGCAGCAGAGCACTGTGCTTCCTTCCTGCTGTACCTTGATGACATTCAGACACATGTTAATGACATGCTTAGCACTGGTGCAGTAGTCTCTGGCTCGAGAGTAGCACTTCAGAGCATTACTGAGGTCACCACAGTCCAGATAATGGTCCCCCAGGTCATCATGGCCTCTCCTAGAGAGAAAGGATGGAAGGTGAGAAGACGGGTAGGTCATCAACAAAAACATTGTTATTTGAAAATGACCAAAGGTAATCATAAACATAAAAATTTAGACCCTCACTAGTGAGTTGTGTGCATGTACAACTATCCATTTCATCAAATGTATTTATTATTGTTCCAGCAAAAAAAAGACAGTGTGACAGCGCCTCTCATTCTGCTTCTTGGCTGGATTACTGTTTTTACTCAATGTTCAGTTGGTCTTAAGCTCAAACTTTAGACTAACAGTAATGCTTCTGCAAACATACCTGATGCTCTCTTTGATGGAGTTGCCCTTGTAGTTCTTAAGATCAGTATCTAGTTTCTCCAGTTTAAGCAGAGCCTTTTTTCTGGTTGATTCAGCCCAGGCTGAGTCCAGGGGAGGAGGAACAACCCCTCCTTCAGGAACTGTATCTGGCACACCCTGCACTTCCCTATAGGTAGCGCCCAGGAGAGAGAGAGAAATCACTCAGAAATATTTACAAATCCAGAAATTGAAGAATTTTCTGGGAGCTAAGACTTACCAAGCCTAATTTTAAATGCAGTAATGCTGTTTTGCTTATCCAAGTATGTGCGATATACAACATCTAGGTCACTGTTTGCACTGTTTGAATCATCCTGTTCTTTGCTGCACCAACATTTAATCAATGACCTGTGCTACAAAGCAGGATTTAAGGATTTGGGAATGTCTTGTTAAAAAAAAAGAAGCTCTGACCAAAAGGAAGCACCCAATTGCTAAGAGATCATTAGAAAGAATACCGTGTGGCCTCTGTGAGTTTGCGGTGGATCTCTTCGTAAGTGTCAACATTGAAGGTCCTCTGAACAAAGGTGAGGGCCATCTTCAGGGCCTCCACTCGGAGCTGAGGGCAGTGCTCAGCAATGAACTGCAGTCTCTCAATGCGCATTAATCCACTATAACTGGTTGCATACTGCTCCAGATCCTACACAGACAAGCAGTGAAACATCTGTTCAAAAACATGTCAGAATTGCTCCAACAGTCAGGTAACATTTTCATTTTTGGCCGTGTTTGAGTGATGGTCTTGTCTGGAAGGCAGTGGATGAGATAGTCCCACTTGTACAAGGATTTTAGCTAACCTTTCTGTCATTCACACCCAGAAGAGTTAACAGAAACAAGAATCAATTAGCAGCAGGAATCTGTGTCACATGGAACATTGCAAATAAAATAAGAGATATACACCACAGATCTATACCACCATTAGGATTATTAGGTCTTAGGATATATATAACAGTTTGTGAGACAATACCAGTGTGGGGTTCTCCACAATATAGTTGGTGTCTGGAGCATTCTGCTGGTCCTCCTGGGGGTCTGCATCAATCTGCATGGGCTCCACAGACCCCTTAGAAATAGACCAGATACATAGTTTTGTTAGGTTCAACAACAGACCTGATCTTGGGACTAGATAATGAATAATTTACATCAGGAAGGCCTCTCTTCAAAGGGCTTTTCATTAGTAGTTCTGGTGTTTAAACTCCTACTGGTAGTTGACAATGTCAGAGTAACTGTACAGGAAACAATGGATATGCTCAGTATGTTCAGTAGAATAAGTGGTCACCCACCCCTCGTTTCTTAATGTTTTTATGTCTTCATGTTGAAAATGGAAAATAGGCACAGTGATTTTTTGAAATATGTGTAAACATAAGCTTTTCTTTGGATGTCAGCCGTCTTTTGTTCCATTCTCTGTCGAGATAATACCACACTGCTTTAATAATGATGAGCTTAGGGCTTTGGAGAGGCCAACCCCTAAGTGACAGGAAAACACAGTGGAATGATTAAGGTATGATTTTACTGCATTGGCAGTAAGTGTAGGATCACAGTCATCCTGAAAAATGTAGCTGTTGCCAATCAGATGTTTTCTAAAGGTATTACATGGTCAAAAATCTGACTTTCTGCATTCATAATTTCATCAACTTTGGTCAAATCTAATACCACTACTGAAATGCAGCCCCAAACCATGACAGAGCCTCTATTGTGTTTTACAGATGGCAGTAGACACTCACTATCGGACCTCTCCCCTGACCTCTTCTGTAAATACTGACAATAATTTGAACCAAATTTGCATTCATCACTCCATGACAGGAGTTGCTACTGATTTTCAACCCAGGTCTTGTAGAATCTGGCATACCTCAGCCTTTTCTCCCTGTTTCTTCTCATTAGCAATGGCTTTTTGATAGCCACCCTTCCACTAAGAATTTCTGATGAGGCTCGTGCGAACAGTAAGCGAATTAAGGGCCAGATGTATCAAGTCCTGTCTCAGGTCTTTGCTGGATTTCTTCCCATTTCTTAAAGACATGACTTTCACATAAAGTTCATCTACTGTAGGTAGTTTTTATGCCTGCCACATGTTTTTTCCTCCACTTGTCTAGTTTCCTCAATTTTTAAACAAGCAGCATTCTGAAATAAGCCACATTTTTTGGCTAATAACTCCCTGGGAGACACACTGTTTTTGCAAAACTACAATTTTATGCTTGTCAAATTATATTACAGATCAGGACAATTATCAGTCTCCCTAGGAGTTTTGTTTTGTTTTTTAAATAACGTTAAGTGCTGTTAAACAGAGCAAGATCATCATGGCAACTTTTCCAAACATCTTAGTTTTACTTTGGATGCGTATGTTATTTGACTTTGCATACAGAAACATGATTATTCACAGAAACTACTAGAGTCAAAATTTGTAACTCCCTGATGCTAACAGCCAATTGTGAATCCTTTTTGCTGGATAACAGCCTGCGATCATTTGTTTTTAACAAATTTTTCAATGGAAATTTTCTTAAGCGCATCCAGCAGATTTTCAATGATATTAAAGTCAGAAATTTGTGCAGGCCAGTCAAAGAAAATTAGTTGAGAATTAACAAGTCAAGATGTTGACTTGTTTGCCATTACTTTTGTTGTTGCAGGATGGGGTCAAAGTCTTCCCTGTGGTAACCAAAACGGTACTGAGGATCGAGTATTTTTCTGCATATCAGAATCAAGTATAAAATTCTAGTATCCCAACAACCCTAGCTTCCAGTATGCATAGTCTTTGTCGAGCATACTTCAATCTGACTTGAAGACGTTTCGTCTGTAAAAGTGATATTTTTCTTGGTCTGCAACCCTACAGTTCATTTCTTTGCAGTGTTCTAGTGATTGTCTTCTTTGAGACTACAATTCCTGACTTGGCTAAGTCGTTCACTGGTATTGATAATAATAACAACTGATAATAACACTGATAATATGGTATATCCATCTCCTGCTTTGTGAGCAGCAACAACCATTTTTCTCAAATTTAAACTTATTTCTTTTGTTTTTGGCATGACGCTTTCTCAAGTGACAGCTCAAACACTTGCTGGAGTTTTTGTATTGTATATAAATTGTTTTAACTTGACTTTACAAGCTTTGAGCATTACAACATTACAGCACGTCATTGCACATCAGTGGTTTGGCTATGGCTCAAAATGTTTTTATTATTGAGCTTGGTAAAAAAAAAAAAAAAAAATTCTTAGCTTCAGCTATGAATGCCTTCTCACAAAACATAACTGCATAAAAGCTATGGAAACAATGTGTTCATGTCCAACTGTTGGACACCTGATGCCTTCTCCTTCCGGTAAACAAAGAAATAATGTACCTTCATACAGTTTCCTGATTGACAGAGCTAACTCAAAATCTCAACTTAGTAACTCGAAAATTTGAAATACCCAAATCAAAATTTTAAGTTACTTTCTCAAAATTGTGTTATTTTCTAGAAATCCTGACTTATCAACGGAATATTGTGAAATACCCAATTCAACATTATGAGTTATGAATTGCAAATGATTTGTTTTGGAGTTTTTGTCGTTTTTTCCATTGGCATAAACAAGCTTTCATACATGGGCCTGGCAGACAACACGGCACCAAAATCATGCTTAGCATGTACGGGTTCCTCACATAAACAACAGGCATTTAGCATTAGCTTGGCGCTAGCAAAGTGAAACACTGAAAGATGGTATATTCTGGAGTTTATTGACGTTGAAATTAACCTATTCTTGACAACGGATACTTCTTACATATGTAATAATTGCGTTGTCTACTTATGGTGCTGGTAACTGCTATCCGGAGCGAACGAGCATGACAAGCTGCCAACAACAGGATATTAGGTATACTTCCGTTAGCTTAAGGCTACGACCATAAACACAAGTGGTTCTTCAGTCTACTCCAAGAACTGCGTTATACAAAGACTGAAACTTGCCATGTCTGTGGCTCACTTAAACAGACAACACCGAGCGTCCCGCGTCGTTTTATCATATAGGTGCGTTAACAGCAGCGCTGTAAATGTTGTTAGCTAATCGAGGCCTTCAGTCACTTGTAATCCTTGAGTTCTGCTCCACTCCACAAGGCTTTACATCAGTTTCACGTAGAAAGGCTGCCGGAAAATGTGCATTTTAAGGTACTTCGTTACATTTTAAGGGCCACTCCTCATTTCGACATATGGCATTGCACTAATCAGAAATTACCTCTAGATGTCTTACACATTAGCTGCTCCTTCGCTGTCACTCTTTGAACATGTAAAAGAGATAAATGGATTGTGTTTTTACACACTCATGGTGCCTAGTACATGCCTATTAAACAAAATAAACAACTACTGCGTAAGTGGTCTGTAATTGTGATTTTTAACCATGACAACCATAGCTACATATTCAAAGCTAACCTAGCTTGCTAAACGCTAGCTAAGGTGACAGAGTTTCCAGCAGTCTTTACTACATACAAAAGCAGCATTTTAAACTCACCTGAAAGTTAAACACTTGCACAGGCAAAGGCATCTTATGTTTGTCTCACTTAAGAATTGGTGTCTTTGGGGGGGGTGGGATTGTAGCATGAAGACATAAATGTCTGGCGGATGGTTCAACAGCCAAGCCGGACTGGGTTGGGTCTCCAACTACTGGTGGGAGGTGGGAACTGCAACTCGCTTAAACCCTATAGGACAAAAATGACTGGAACCAATTAAGAGCTGTTGTATGAAATCAGAACAGCGACATCTGGTTTTGGCATTGAAGTGGCATTGTAAGATTAAAAAAAAGAAAAAAAGGAAACTGAAAAAGAAAACATTGGTATTAAAAAAATATTGGGATTGAAAAAAAAACTGAAACTGAAAAAGGAAAGGCCGACATTGAATAAAAACAAATTTCTTCTTTTTTTCTATAAAATTTGTTTACACTAAATGTTTTTTTACATTTACAGTTATTTTTCTTTTTACTTTTACAATTTTTTTTTTGTTGCTTTTTCTATCTGTTTTTCAGTTTAAATCAATGACTGTAGAAAAGAAAAACTGTTTTCTGCAACAGTGTTTCCCAACAACTGTGCCGCGGCACATAGGTGTGCCGTGAGAAATGATCAGGTGTGCCATGGAAGATTATCTGGTTCCACCTGATTAGTACTCTAAGCGACCGGCCTGAGTAACGGGCAGAACAATTACATTCTCTTCCACTAGAGGGCAGTACAACTACCTGCTCCAATTAAATGGGTTGCCAAATGCCAGTAAAACAGAAGAAGACGAAGAAGAAATTACATTAATAGTCATGCTGTGAGTGAGACAAGGCAGCGTGTAATAGCAATAGATAAATATTTGAAAAGAAAAAGTAGTCAGTCTGACCTGGGTCCTGGAGAAAATTCCGACCCAGATGAAGGCCCTAGCATGAGTAGTGGTCAGGAGAAAGCCAAAAAGGTATACTGGGGGTAAACTGAG
>VVHJ01056512.1:0-23831 GCA_015107715.1 Tylochromis polylepis
TTGAAAGGAGTACGCCCACTGACATATTCCCAATACTGGTAAAAGTGACTCACATTGAATGCTGGGAAAAATGTACATTTAAAAAGTCATTTCCTGTTCAGGCAAGAGGTGAAGCGGGTGTTTCTGGATGTGGTCTTAGACATTGCAGCAAGTGCCAAGTCAGTGCCTGTTTTAACTCATTCTCTTAGCAAAAAAGAAAAAAATGTTAGGACAGAGGAGAACGCAGTGTTATAGCAAGAGAGTATTTGCCAGACACAAAAGATCCTTAGAGCTATCATTAACTGATACCATGAACAGTGCATCTTGTTTGAAGTTACTCTGTGTAGATTTCGGTTTTATTGAACACATAAGATGCTGTGCCTCCTAAACTTTGGGAATTCCAGTAATTACTACAACTTTTGTTCTTATGTGCATTTGCCTGTCATTAATTTCAGTGTTTTTTCTTCCTTTTTGTAGATGTGGACGAGTGCCAGGCAGTGCCAGGTCTGTGCTCTGGGGGCAACTGCATCAACACTGTCGGATCTTATGAATGTAAATGCCCTGCTGGCCACCGTCAGAGCGAAACCACCCACAAATGTGAAGGTAAGCCTGACTTTAAAAAACACTAAGTAGAGAAGTTGCCTTTCAAGAGCTAAGAATATTTTCAAATTAGGGTCACTATATTAAAAAAATCTGCATACTAAACAAATTATACAGCATTAAAGTCAGCAGCGAGTAAGTCACAGATAAATTCCCATCTATCCTTCTTAAGTGTTCTTGAGCAAGGCACTATTTTCCTCCTGAGTTCATGGTCGCTAATCTGCATCTAGCTGCTTTCTTTAAAAAAAGCACCAGAACGGTTTTGTTTTAATAATTAACCAAAAGTATTAAATGGACTTTCCACAATCCTGTCCCTTCAAAAAAATATAAAAAATAAAAAATTCTAAAAGTAAATTAGATTTTGTTGATTTAATAGTGAGCCGGTCGTAGACTGTGTACTTTACGATAACTCTGGGTTTGCTGGGACTAGTTTGACAAATCTCCATGGGCGTTTTAAAAGTGGGGATGTTTTCAAAGTTAAAGTAGTCTTGACATGTGTGCATAAATACACACAAACACACTGAAGCATGTGCACGCACACGGCCAAGTGGAATCACATAACAGTGTGTTGATTGGGTGGAATTTAAACGATGCCCAGGTTAAACAGTCTGATAGTTAGCAAGGCAGGGGTTGTGTCTTTTGGACTGAAGCCGATGTATTCGTAGTCGTCTGAGAGGATTACAGAAAGCTTTTAAACAGTTTGAGCCAGATGACATTTATTCTACTGAACAAGACCACGGGTGCACTGCGTCAGTGTATGAATTATTGTTCTGCTTTTATGAGCTTGCAGCAGGAGTAACAGCAGCAGCAGATACGAGAAGAACACAACTGTTTATATTTGCTGGAAACTTGGGTTTCCACCTTCAGATTCATGAGAAGCAATTACCGTCACACACTAAAAAGTAATTTATGTCTCAGTGAATGAAGCAGGAAATGGGGCGGATGAGTTCACTGAATTTACCAGAGTCACAGACGTGATTTTAGTGAGACACCAGCTCAGCTCAGGATTTACAGTAAGAAGAGAAGGAGCTTGAAGCAGGACATATGAAACACCTAAGGTTTAAGAAGGTGGACACAAAAACTCTAGAATCTTAGATTTAGTGACTCTTTCCAACCTTTTTGCCACTCTGGTCACCAAGTGTTGACAGTTATTATATCTCCCCATTGCCTGTTAGAGTGGGATTTGGCAGATGGGGAATCCCTAATGTCTGGTCTAGCAGTGTAACTTGGGTAAAATAATCACAAATAAAATGTAAAATGTGCATAATGAGCTCCAGTAGTTGTGATTTCTCTGCATACAGGCTGCGATAAGCCGACCTATAAGCAGATGATCATCTTAAATTTGAATTAATATCTACTACCTTTGAGATAGCCTAACACTGACCATGAACACCACAGCTTGCCCTGCACCAGTCCAACATAGTGCTGTATACTGCATAGTACTATAAACTTCACCTCATTACTACAAACTAACAAGCTTAGCCTGCATTTAACTACGCTAAGATGTCTAGTATTTTCGTGGCACCATTGAACAAAATCAGATTATTACATTTAGGTTTGTTTTTGTTTAGCCTTTGCAATAACAAAAAAAACACACACACAAAAAAACAATTTTACCAACATATCATGCATAGATCTGATTTAAAAAAGTCTATCTGGAGTTACAACCTTTATAATCTAATCTTTATATTTGCTTTTTTTGCTAGGTTTTTTCCTTTTGCCTCTTTTCCTCTCTTTTTTACATCTTTCTCCCTGTCTGAAAGTGAACTTATCACACAGTTACATTTAATTCTCCCTAACTTCTGTACCTTTAGCTTGTAGACATATTGTGGTCCAAACTGCACAGAAACAGTTTGTATGTTTTGTGATATTTGTTGAGCTGTTTGAAACATTTGAAACTACCTGCCAGTTATAAATGTTACTCCATTTATACTCGCACATCCTCTGTAGTTCTGGCTAGAGCCTTGAACTAGATGCTAAAGTTTCATAACCACAACTTTATTGACATCTGCAGCATGAACGCATCACAGTGATGAGAGGAGAGAAAAGGAACTGTGTGTGAACTGTGGGATGACATTATTTCCTTAGTACCGGTCAAAGCACCACAAGAGTTCCCACTAAATATTTCCCATTTTAAAATTGCTCTTGGGCAATCAAATCGTAGAAAGCATAGATGACCACCAAGACGCAATGTGATCTGATTACTCAAACCACTTGTTGATGTGGCCTGGGAGACATTTGACCACATATTTATTGTGAAACCAGCCTGCTGCCTGTCTGGCAACAGTCTGGCTAAAACTTTGGGATCCTTCAGGACTGAGTAGAAGTGGTCAGCTATATATTTTAGAGATGCGTAATAACAGAAGGTGACAGTAATGGAATTGGTTATATCCTCAGAAAGCATTCCAAAAAAAAGTTTAAACAAGGTGTGGCGTGTGAAACATGTTTGGCAAACTACTTCTTTTGGTCTAATTATTGAATTATTTTGAAATTTGGTTGAAAAATGAGTTCAGCCCTCGTGCTGTTTTGTTGATTTTATTATTTATATTGCCATTTGTTTATTTGACTCATGCAGAGTGAAGGAGAAAGAGTTTAGTGTTTGCAAAGCTTGTAAAAAACAAAAGAACAATTGTGGCATGTATGTTAAGTCACGGATTCACAGGAAACCCATGTTTAGTGAAATCTCCCTCACAATCAGACCAGATCCTTTGGGAAAGGTTTTTATTGAAATATCCTGCTAGCTAATGAACAAACAACCACAATGAGAGCTTTCATTGTTAAAGTAGTTAGGTTTTGGAGCATTTAAGATTAAGAAAAGATTAAGAACAGTTAAGATGTCATGGGTGTCTGATCATACAGTACCTGAACCTAACGGGGCACCTGTTTTTCTTTTTTCTTTCTTTTTTTTTCCTTTTTAGCTCGGTCTGCTTAACAGCCTCTGCTCTTTACCCTCCTTATCCTGTTACTGCTTTTTTCTGCCTCGCCTTTCATTTTTCTTCCATAAATACAGTGCTTTGGCTCAAAACCAGCTGTTAGTGCTGAACAAAGAAACACTTAACAGCATCTGGGAGACTTAATCATCGCACAGAGACTTCCCTGTTGCCCCGACGCTCAGATTTTCATGCATTTACTCTGCATCAACTACACACTCAAGTTTTCCACATATAAAAGTTGCAATTAGATTAAAAAATGAATACTGATAGAATTACACTCTATCTTATCTATATGTATCTGGGAGTTTTTCATATATAGATGAATGTTACGTACACACAGTTATGCACACATAGCAGATTTGATGGCTGTGTTGCAGACATTTATTCAGGTGACACACATTTCCTTTGACACACATAGGCAGTCCCTCAAGCGGTGTTTCTGCGTGGAGTAATGTCTGGTGTGCTGTTGCTGTTGCTGACGTAAGGTTTATTTGACTGGGCTTTTACAGCCTCACCTAGGCCTTCTGCCACTGCTGTCAGCGGGGGAAGAACAGCCTTGTAGCTCCCCGCACCAGGTGTTACTACACACTAAGATGCAGACACATAAAGACAAAGGGCACATGGATTTAAGTTGCACACTCTTCACTCATGGAAAGACAAACACTTACACAAGACTTTTCACTTTTCTAGCTAATCACATTCAACACACTCACTTGCACATTACCGCATGAGCTATGTACTGCACTAATGCTCTAATTATGCTCTGCAGTGGCGCAGTAATTACATATATGGATAAGTAAGCGTAACACATCATAAAAACCCAATACTTTCTGGAACTTTACTTTGGGTTCCCTCGTCATGGAGCAATGAGGACCTCTTTCACAGAATAATACAACTTAATGCCGTCATAAAGTGTGCCACACTGAGGTCGACCCTGCCAGACACCCGTACCTAGATACTCTCAAACAACCAAAATGTCTGACTCACGCCATGGTGCGTTTAAATCTGGTCAGCTTAAGACCTTTATCCTGTTCTGAATTTAGCCTCAAGTCTAGTCGTAATTTATAGATTGAAAGCAATTGTGGTTACTGTATTTACCGCATACTGTTTTTTCTTTTTGTTTTCATTACATAACAGGACTCATTTTAAAGGAAATGATTACCTGTGCATGAATTTATTCTCTTTGCTTATTCTGTAAGATTTCTTCCTTGTTTATGTGTAATATTATGACAGAATTGTATACCTGTTTATTGGCAGCCACACTAAAGGCTCAGGTGGCAGTGCAGGTTGTCACCAATTGGTTGTCCACCAATTGTTAGGTTGGCATTTCATTTTCTATCAACTTTTTCTGCTTAACCATGGCCAACACACTAAATGTAAGAGTGAAGGAGAAATGCAAAATGTTATGTTTTAGTCTGGACATTTCCCGTTCCCAGCCTGTAATTGTTTTTCTTAGTTTCTTCTGTTTGTTTTATATTTTTGTAATTTGATTGGTTGTTTTGATGTTACCTTGATGCATTAGTCAGTGTGGATGTGCTTTCCTTCTCTGAGCCATATGGTTTACTGTGTGATTGTTCCTGCTATTTACATGTTTGGCTGATGAGCCTGAGTTTTAGCCAGAACAGAACAAACTAGAAGTGAAGTAATTCCATTTTGTTAGGCTGGAGATCCATTTGGTTTCCTTCATTTTCCCCCGAGGGAGAAACTCTTGCTCCAGTGTAATAAACTTTTACTGCAGCATGCTACTGCATCCTAACAAAGAACTGAACATTTGAACATCAACAGATGTGTTCCATGATCAGATGAACTGAGGTATTTATGATGTAAGTGCCTGTTTCAGACATCGATGAATGCAGTACCATTCCCGGTGTGTGTGATGGAGGAGAATGCACCAACACCGCTGGTAGCTACGTCTGCACCTGTCCACGAGGCTATATCTCCAGCACCGATGGCTCCAGATGTGTGGGTGAGTCACACACACATAAACAGACTATTTCGACGTTTCTTTCTCTTTCAGTTGTGCATTTCCTCACCCCCTGGCTAGCTAAGAGCTTCACATCTGGCTGGTAACCTCCCTCCCTCCATCACCGCTTCCTGTGAGTGAAGTTCTGATGAATCAAGCTGGCCGGCAGACCTGTGGTCGCCATGTGCAGGAAAACAAACTTACACACATTATTGGCCCTTGACAGCATTAATCTGCTCTAATGTTAGCATCCCTGTGACTCATTCACACACAATGACTCACATACAGTCCATACCAAACTGACATGTCTACTCAAACTCTGCCAGGTGTTAATGTAGACCGTATGGGAAAAAAATAGGAAAAAAAAAATAGGATAGTTGATATTTAGCATTTTCCCATACAACATAATTTTAAGACTCAGGTATAAATCAGGGTATCGTGATGTGACAAAACTGCAAAAAGGGGGCACTTTCATGATTAAATAAAAAGTATGAGCGAGTACAAAGTTAATATATACACATTTATCATTGGAGAGTGGAAAATTTTCTCTTGCTCTTCCATATGGAATTCCCTACAATCCTCACCCCATATGGTAGCTACACTGAAACACATCCAGGCATTAATATATCATTTCAAGATTTTGCTCCAAAACGGACGGCTCACGGTCAGTCTGTTTGACAATTTTAAACATCAGAGGGCCAAGCAGACTCTCTTTGCTTCCATCTTGCTTTCTTAAATTTAATATTCCCCTATTTAAGTTGTTTCCTAGTTTCACATATGTCATCCATCATCTGTGGAAGGTATTTGGCTCCCTGACTTTGTTTTGGAAAAAGCGCAATTTGGCGTGAAATGTCAAGAAGAGCCATGCCCAGATGTGCATATGTGTGCATCCATACAGTGCATACACAGAGTGGGGGCTGATCTCACAGGTAGTGCGAGAGAGTTTGCAATCATATAGTGGATTGTTGAGCATCGAGCATATGGTGCTGTTTAAAGGCAAAAAAAAACAAAGAGGAAAGCGATAAAACAAAAGCTGTCACCTCTAACCCCAGAAAAATAAAGACAGTACTGAGAAAAAAATGTGCATGCACTGAAAACTTACATCCCTATATGACTTAACACCTTATTTCCAAACCTTGCAAATCAATATGTGTGTTAACAACCTCCATTACTCAAAGCGGTTTCCATAAAAATTTGGTTTCTTTAGATGTGTCGTCAGCAACCAGTGTATTAGTCATTTCAGGTAGGAATGTAAAATGAGTACATGAAAAAGTGATTGTGTATGTGTCTGTGCTATTTTTGTGTTAGAGAACATGAATTGCACACTGACTCAGTGCTCCAGTCACCAGATTCACTCGTTCTCCATCTGTTTGTCTTTATACAAGTCCATTTTTCTCCCTTTATCACTTTCAGCCCCTTTATTCTCCTTTCCCCTAAAGTAATACATTATTCTCTCACTTTATTCCCGTCTTTCTCACTCCATCTTTCTTCTGTCTGAAGCATGGCTCACACCAAAGCTCGTTCCCTCAGCCTGCAGCTCAGTGATTTACAATAGAAAGTCTTGCTGTTTACTCTGGAACGGTGCTCATTTTCATCTATAAGTGGAACATTTCTCTAATTCTGTCTCCTCTGGCTGTTTTCTCCTTTTTAAAAAAAAACTTTTAAATCCCAAAACTGGAATATTCTCACACTCTCATCCTCCTTATTTATCTTAATGTTTCCTTTTAGACTTTTTCCCATTACGTCCCCCTGACATCCATATCCTGTGCCTTACTTCTGAAAGTTGCGGTTTCAAGTTGGTTTTGTGTTATTCACCAGACACAAGTTCTATACATCCTTTCCCCTACACCTTTTCCACCATGTCTGTCTGCCCAAATGGACAAGGCTCAATTGAGAGGAAATCAAGGGGAGATAAGTAAACCTATACAAAAACCAGACTATACCAAACAATCTGGTCTGGACATTTCAAACCACTGATCACAAATACACAAAACTGGGCTTAAAAACGAAAGACAATCTCAGCTTGTTTCCTCAACATGTGACTGTTTGATTATAAGCTCCATATATGATCTCTTTGGTTTTTTGTGGTCAGAGCAAAAGGGAAATACACAAGAGTGATTCATTTTTATAGGGCATATTGTTTGCTTGCTTGCGCTCGTGTTTTAGAAGCAGGATGTTTGTTCTCGTCTCTATACTCTGTTGGATGTACTGTGCTATGATGAAGTAGATCACTGGGAGATATTGGGGCCGCTGACAGTAATCAGAGCCTAATGCTCTGTCACACAGTGAAAGTTTGGAAGAAAAAAAAGAAAGAAAAGAAGACCTGTCCAGTCAGTCAGTCTGTAAAAACACCTCACCAAATGAAAGCATATGCTTGTGCACTGGAGCAACACTAGTGAGCAAACCAACATCTGGATCCAATTTAAGTCATCACCATCCTCATCAGCACCTCCCCTCCCTGTTCCCTTTCTCCTCCACCATGCCTAAAGCTCAATCATACCTTCTGGATGTTATAGTTTTTGGAGTTGATTGTGTACACTGTGTACTTGCATGTGTGGACATAGTTGGAAAAGCATATGTACATGCATTTGTGCACATTTTATGTGCATGTTTGTAAATATGTATGGGAAGGTATACCTCTATATTGCCTGTAAATATGAGTCTGTGTACTGTACTGTATATGTGTGCTCCCAGACGCAGCACAGCACCGCATGTTCTATCTAATTGGCAAGAATTGCGCCACATGGAACTGATTAATTCCAGACTGCTGGCTCATTAGTGAGTTAATCGACTTGCGGTCCTCCCTCACCCCCTGACCCCCACCCTACTCCCTAGTTTTTCTTTTTCTACCCCTGCCTCTCTGCACTTAAAGAGCTCCTTTACATATGCCTTTCAGTTTCTAAAAAGAAAAATGCACGATCTCTTTCCCACTTTGCCGTGATTTTTTTCAGTTTTTTGGTTTTTGTTTTGTAAAGGTCTCCCCCTCAATTAACTCCTTACATACGCTCATTGAACCCCAACCCCATGTCCTGCCCCATTGACCCCGACCTGGCCAACTGTAACAAATAAGATCTCTTTTTTTTGGAGGCCCTTCAGATGCCTGCTGTTAGTTGAAACCCCAGGCAACCTTTCCCACTGCTAACCTATAAAGAAACTTCCTCCCCAGGCACCACAGAGAGGGCAGCACAGCTTTCTGACCTAAAGTTGTGTTGATTTGAATTTTTCAAATCGTAACTCAGCAGCTGGTGACAAAGCTTTGTTTTTCTGTCCCGTTTGTATTAAATCTTTAAATCTTAGTTGAGCTTAAACCTATGTTGCTGTATTTTCAGTTATATACTTAATATTCTTCTTCTTCTCTTTCTTCAGATCAGCGTGTTGGAACCTGTTTCTCTGCTCTGGCAAATGGTCGCTGTGCTGCAGATCTGACTGGTCAGTACACCAAGATGCAGTGTTGCTGTGAGACAGGACGATGCTGGGCTTTAGGGCAGATCCCTGAGATGTGCCCCGTCAGAGGGTCTGGTGAGTATATATGAGACACAGGAAAGAGGACACATCTCTCATGTTTTAGTTCATATTAGAGCCAGAGAATAATAATAACTAATGATTTAATGCAGAGAGGTGTATAAACACACAGCGAGTGAAAAAAGGTGGCTGACGAAGAAACACTCTGTGCATCATGGGAAGCCCCCAGCAGCCTAGGCCGCCTATTGCAGCATAACTAATGGCGGATTCAGGGTCACCTGATCCAACTCTGGCTATAAGCTTTATCAAAAAGGAAAGTTTTAAGCCTAATCATAAAAGTAGAGAGAGTGTCTGTCTCCCAAATCCAAACTGGGAGCTGGTTCCACCAAAGAGGGGGCTGGAAGCTGAAGGTTCTACCTCCTGTTCTACTTTTAAATATCTGTCTGGAAAACAGGGAAAAACCATCCATCACCTTCTTCTTTCATATGCTGACAAAAAGTTGGCAGAGCCTTAGACAAAATTAGATTTTAAAAAGCCGTGAGAGCACAAGTCAAACGAATTCAGCACAGTAAAACTAAACAACTCTAACACTGTAAATGTGAGGCTGTTTTGAGTTTGTGTTACAGCTTATGACATAGAGGCAAGGGCATCCACTTAGGCTGATGAGCATGATGTCATGAACAAAGACCAAACAAAGAAGGATGGAAAGGATTTGTGTGAAGATAATTACCCATCATCTCCCTGCTCAAGCTGGAATTTGTAAAGTATTCAGCTGCATGAGATCGTGTGACCCATAACTCATCTGTTACAGAATGTTCAGTCTCTTTCGCCATTAAACTTTGGCATGTGTGTTGTGATTTATCATGACTTGCCAAACTAAGAGGATTACATTTGTACGAAGAATCACATTGTCCATGTTAACTGTTAAAAAAGCGTGGGTGCATACATAGCTGTCTGTCTATTATGTGCATGTCTTTTTTGTCATATTACTTAGTCAGGTTTTGTATATCTCAAACCAGTAAATTCATATACTAGATGGCCTTATTTACTTCTACAGTTGAATCAGCTGGACTGCTTGAAGTTGTAGAGTGTATCCACCTAAAATATCCTCTCTGCTTCCTTCAAGTATTTTCAGTCCAAATCGCTGTAATAATCCACTTAAAGGCCTCTCCTTGGCTCTCTAAATTAAACAGTTGTTTGGATCCACTAATTTGTGTTCTGTTTTCTCTTGTAGATGAGTTCAGGCGTCTGTGTATTGTGGGCGTTCCTCAAGTACATGGTTTCTCTCAACACCACAATGGACACTACCCCTATGGATTCAAGTTCCCTAACGGCAATGGTAATGGAGGGATTGGTGGCAACGGAGGGGGAGGAAGCTTTGGAAGCAACGGAGGAACGTTTGGAGGCAACGGAGGAACATTTGGGGGCAACGGTGGAACCGTCCAGCACATAAGTCTGTCCTTTTGTGGATCTGAATGACTCTTTTAAATCAGATTTAGATAAAGCTGTCTGGGAGACTATCCAAACAGACTTCATTTGTGTTTGTGCTGTTTGGTTCATGGGGCTGTTTTGTTTTCTCAGGCACTGTAACTGTGAATGAAACTGTTGACGTGTGCAAACACTTTACCAACCTGTGTCTGAACGGACGATGTATCCCAACACCCACAAGCTACCGCTGCGAGTGCAACATGGGCTACAAACAGGATGTTCGTGGGGAGTGCATTGGTAAGAAATGCTCTCACACACTGCATACTGTGGAGGGTACGTGCAGTGTTCTTCAGTCTGTTTTACAGGCAGACAGACACTGTGACTCTGTGACGGTGTCGCAGTTAACTGCATGCACTGCACTGCCATCTTCTGCCAGTCTAAGGAACTTGATTTAAACATGGGTCAATAAATTTTATGAAATGTAAACCATGGTGTTCGTGTTTGAGAGTTAAATACATTTATTCTGACAGAATAGGTAAGTCCGACCTTTTATGTGCTGTTATTTTCCCCACTCCAGATGTGGATGAATGTGTGAGTAATCCATGTGTCAATGGAGACTGTGTCAACACAGATGGATCATACCACTGCAAGTGCCACGAGGGGTACCAGGGAACCCCCACGAAACAAGCCTGCATTGGTATGTCTGTGAAAACAAAGTCACATCATAAAATCTGTGTTTTCCTTTAATTCTAATAAGTTTTTTAGTTTCAAACACAATTTAAGTAACCATCTTTCTTCTCTTTTTTAAGATATCGATGAGTGTATTGTGAATGGAGTGATGTGTCGCAATGGCCGCTGTGTCAACACTGAAGGAAGCTTTCAGTGCATCTGTAATGCTGGCTTTGAGCTCACTCCTGATGGAAAGAATTGCATTGGTAAGGAGCAAAAACTATAGAAGGTTGAAGCTCACATAAGCCATCACCTTTATGAAACTTTTCCCCTTGGTCCACTCTAGATCATGACGAATGTGCCACTACCAACATGTGTCTGAACGGCATGTGCATCAATGAGGATGGCAGCTTTAAGTGTATCTGCAAGCCTGGCTTTGCACTTGCACCTAACGGACGCTACTGCACCGGTATGTATGATTTATTAAGTACAAACACAGACTAAAAGTCAGCCAAAGAGTCAAACCTTCTGCTTCAAAACACCGATGACAGATTTGGTGTTGTTTGAAATTCTGCAGATTCCCCTTTGACCATTTTTGCGCTAAGTTTTGCTTCAGTAGTCAGAGTATTTGAGACTTCCCCCAAAATGCTTTTATGCAGAGCCGAGAAAAAGAAAGACTGATGAATTTATGAATCTCTGTTGAGAGATTTTGTCTTCAATATTCAAGAGTAGCCGCCATTCCCATGATGATCATACCATAATACAGAGAGCACTTGCACATCCAAAATACACATGGCTAAACGAGATAATCTAAACTCTCAGTGACCTAGTTCTATCTTTATGTACCTACAGACTTTGAGAGTTTATTGCAGATATTATAAGTTTATTGCCACTAGAATTCAACAAGATTTTCAACTTTAGTCCCAAACATTGTGTTTTGCACATCAACCAAACAAACCCCACAATTTTTTAATACTTTTTTCATCACTATATACTGTATGCTAATTTTGAATAAAATTAAATAAAACCAAATAACTTTTGATACACTGAAAGAAGATTTTAAGTTGTGTTACTCTGAGAGAATTGACATAATTTATCTTTTTCACCTCCTGTTTATCATGAAGTAGTTGTAAGAGAGTAATGCAAATAATGAATCATAAAGATTGTCACTTTGTAAAAATGCTGTGATTTCTGGAAGAACCCCTGTTGTAATCCTTATTTGTATAGTCTTATATGATAAACTGAGCGTGACTTGATGTGATGCATGCATTACGCACCATCTCTCCATCAGACATCGATGAGTGTCAGACACCTGGCATTTGCATGAACGGCCGCTGCATCAACTCCGAGGGCTCCTTCCGCTGCGAGTGCCCACCAGGCTTGGCTGTTGATGTGGATGGTAGAGTGTGTGTGGACACACACATGCGGACCACCTGCTACGGTGCTATCAAGATGGGCACGTGCTCGCGCCCATTCCCAGGTGCAGTGACCAAGTCAGAGTGCTGCTGTGCCAATCCGGAACATGGCTTTGGGGAGCCTTGCCAACCTTGCCCCGCCAGAAACTCAGGTACTGTCTTTGGTTCATCTTACACTTGATTTTTTTAAGGTACTGATTTTTTTTTTGTTTTTTTGAGTTAGCCATTATGGTCTGAAAATGATTGTATTACTTGAAGCCAAAAATTCAGCTCACACAAATGTAATTTTCATTACATCATTTATTTTCTGTCCAGCTGAGTTCCAGGCCGTATGCAGCAGTGGTATTGGCATCACAGCTGATGGCAGGGGTGAGTAGTAAGTTTGAAAGTAACCACAGTGTTGTTAAAAAAATCTTCAATATCTTCTGAATAAAATATAATGTTTCCCAGATATCAATGAGTGCGCCTTGGACCCAGATATCTGCCAGAACGGCATTTGCGAGAACCTCAGGGGAAGCTACCGTTGTATCTGTAATGCTGGCTACGAGTCTGACACAAGTGGCAAGAACTGTGTTGGTGAGTCGGTTTGGAGTGGTTCGTTACTGGGGTTTTAAAGAGAGATATACAGAACATGTCAAGAAAACAAAGTTAGCTGTGCTCTTGATGTGAACCAAGAGGAGTACAGTGTATAGTAACTCATTTTTTTACCACATAGTTTTTACTTTTTCAGTGGTTAGATACATGAAAATGTCAAAAAAAATAAATAACTGAACGATTTAAATCACTGCACAAATATGAATGTTTTAGACTCATATAAGCTGCTGCAGTTACAAATGTAGTAGTAGTATGACAAGTTTAATTAAATGTAGTTCAGTACACTGCAATACTGTCAGGTCTACAAAGCTAGGGTTCTTTCTAGAGCAGCTAACGTTAACTAAGCTGGTACATGTCAGAGGGCTTCCCAGTCTATGTAAGACTACAAGGGTAAACATTACAAACTTAATTTTATTACCTCTGAATTTAACCTTTTATTTTTGTGAGGAACAATTTGTTGTTCCTTACAAAAGTTACAATATCTTTCTTTAAAGTAAGGTTCTAATGGTTTGCATGTTTATACTTCTAAATACAAGTTTCTTTACATTATTCCTGACCGTTTTGAAGCAGTGAACGATGATCTTGATCACCAGAGTATTCCGTTTTCCCTTTCTGGTAGACATCAACGAGTGTCTGGTGAACCGTCTCCTCTGTGACAATGGCCAGTGCAGAAACACTCCTGGCTCTTATACATGCTTCTGTCCTAAAGGATTTGTTTTCAAGCCTGAATCAGAGACCTGTGAAGGTGAGCACACATGCACACACATTTTATGCATTGTTACATGAGATAACCTGATATTACATTCATTTACTGAAAGAAGACACAAACACACACAATTTGTTTTTGTCAAATAATGATGATGCATTAGAATCAGCTCTGACCTCAGGTGTGTGCTTGCATGTGTTTCAGATATCAATGAGTGTGAGTCCAGCCCGTGCATCAATGGGGCATGTCGTAACGTGGCTGGGTCTTTCCACTGCGAGTGCACCCATGGCAGCAAGCTGGACTCCACCAACACCATCTGCGTGGGTAAGATATTGTTCCTCCTAAATGGTCAATGCAAATTAAGGAAGCACTGCAGGGTCCACGAAACAGCTTGTGTGAGATGATTACACAAATAATTTCTTGCAGGACTCTTTTCTTTCTAATCATTTTAATCTATGTTTGCTCTCCACTTTTGTAAACAAACACTGAGGTTTCAGGTTTTCAGGAGCGATCCAGGAGGATTATCATCCTCAGATGATCTCACAGAGAAAGCAACACACAAAATTAGTTTTTAGATAAATACTTGCATGCGTGGCCTTGATTTAAATAGAGACTGTTTTACCTCAGAGAAATCTGCCACAGATTTAAAATGATGTGCAAGGCTTTTTTAAGAGGTTTTATTACTTTCTGGAAATCTCTCTGAAAAAGCTACATGCTACCACTACAACTGGAAGGGTAAATGAGTCATTGAATAAATATTCATGCATAGTACATGAGCTGGTTGTGTTCAAGTTCTACAAATTCCTCTGGCTGAGTTCATTTGTGCTTTCTATGTTGCGAGCCCATCCCTTGGAGGATGGAGAATGAAAAGGTAGTTTTTGGTTGTTTTATGTTTACTGACCTTGTGTCAGGTTCAGCTGTGAGGCAGGAAGGAAAAGGCACAAACAGACTAGGTGTAAAACTCAGAGCAGCTTTATTGCTGAGGCCTTACAACAAAACCAACATAACACATGCTCATGGCCAGAAATCCAAACTGAAGAACTTTAGAGGGAAACACGACAACACAGACAGAGAGAGAACGCAAGAAAGAAAAGAGGGAGACTCAGACAATATATATACACACAGAGGAAAATGATGGAATAGGTCACAGGTGGGAACACAGCTGTGACCTGTTCCCTCATTTTGAGACAAGGAAAACAAAACAAAACATAAGGCACACGAGGCAGGAGACCATCAAAATAAAACAGGAAACAACATACACAGTGACCTAGACTGAGACATAAGCAGAGGCGCCTCCAGAATCTTTTCATAGGGATGGCCATATGGGGGCCACTAAAATACTGGGATGGCACACCTAAAACAGAGCAGTGCAGGGGTGCAGCGGAGGGGAGGGGGTGATGACGGGAAATCCCCCTGGACACAAGGGCTTGACACTGGAAGTGGGCATAAACAGAGATGGAGATATTACAGACTGCAACAGGAGACTCTGACGACAAGACAGAGACGAGACTGGGAACAGACAGGACACCAAAGGGAACAAACGTAACAAAATAAAAACCAGGAACTAGGAATAACAAAGTCAGATACGCTACAGAAGGCGTGCATAGACCCAGCAGCTTGCTGCTTTTCACGTTGGGTGCTTTGTGTACATGTTTTTTCACTTTTTATCCACTTTAGAGTTTACTGTGTTGTGTTTTGTCGTGTTTAGTTGTGTTCAGTGCCGACATGGGACAGTTTTTCAATTTCGTTGTACTAAGTATAACTGTGCAACAACAATAAAGAGCTATCTTATCTTATCTTATCTTATCTTATCTTATCTTAAAATACAAAACTTAAAACTAACTGATACAGAGAACTAATACTGAAGCTAGAATATGAATATGTCTCCTAAATCTAACATAATGAACCACGAAACCATAATAAACTCAAAAACTGGGTCAAAAACCCCAGACCATGACACCTTGTGGTTTTAGAGCAAAGCTGTCACTGTTACATCAGTACACTCTGTTATTTTAGAAATGGAGAATCATAGGCTCAAATGAGATGATGGGTGAGGTTTAGTCACTTTAAACTGGTGAGTAATGCCTACAGGTTAAGTTAAGCCATTATCATCATCCTCTGCAGGGACGTTTTGAATACTAGTGGTGCTGTGGAGCAATATATTGAGGGGATCGGTGTCATGTTTGTCCTCTCATGATTAACTACTGTGTGCATAATATAGAAAAATACTTTACACAGGTTTAACTGAGGTTTGATTGAAAGAAATGCAGTTGTTATCTTTGATTTCTTTTCTTTTTTTGTTCCTTAGGATGTTCTGTTGGGAAACAGAATGTTTGGTCACAAGAAATCTCACCGGATACTCATGTCTTCTCTGTTGTTCTTTGGCTCTACAGATAGTATGAAGAGTACTTGCTGGCTTACAATACAGGACAACCGCTGTGAAGTCAACATCAACGGAGCCACACTAAAGTCTGAGTGTTGCTCCACACTGGGAGCTGCCTGGGGTAGCCCTTGTGAACCCTGCGAGATCGGTCAGTTCACACACATAGACGCATTCATACATTCATACAGTACTAGTTCTCATAGATGGTGTTAATTACAGCTACATATGCTTTATATGTGGATATTTTGGCAGTTTTTTAAATCAAATATAAACCAAAGGCAAACTACTGCCTCATAGAAATACTTTTATATCACATCTTGATATCTTGTGTCTCCTCAGACACTGCTTGTTCCCGAGGATTTGCTCGTATGAAGGGCCTCGTCTGTGAAGGTGAGAATATCTGATGTCTAATTGAGCTCCCGGAACTGACCTTTGTGGAATAATCATTCCCTGTAATGTGCCTTCGTATATTCTCCCTGCAGATTTCTTAAAAATGTGCATGTGTGTGTTTTTTTTGTTCTTTTTTTGCCTTGTAATAATGATTCTCAAAATCTCCCACTTCATGCAGACATTAATGAGTGCGAGGTGTTCCCTGGAGTATGCAAAAATGGCCGGTGTGTGAACACCCAGGGCTCATTCCGCTGCGAGTGTGCCGAAGGTCTCACCTTGGACAGCACTGGTCGCACATGTGTGGGTAAGAGGACTGCAAAGAAATCAGACATCGGCTAATGATATTTTTTTTTCCAATGGCATCATATTCTGGTACTTAAGAGTTAAAATGGGAGAAATGACTTTCATTTTTGGTTTTATGATCAATTTTTTTCAGATATGCGTAGTGAGCAGTGCTACCTGAAATGGCATGAAGATGAGTGTGGCGAGCCGGTGTCTGGAAGATACCGTCTGGACATGTGCTGCTGTTCAGTGGGTGCTGCCTGGGGTGTTGACTGTGAGGAGTGTCCCAAACCAGGCTCGCCTGAATACAGAACCATCTGTCCCCGAGGGCATGGCTTTGCCAACAGAGGAGATATTCTGACTGGCAGGCCCTTCTACAAAGGTGATTCTTGATTTACTGAATATGGACGCCTTTCATACTTAAATAATTTTTACGTTCTTTTACTTCATGTTATATTATTTTTATATGTGTTTGTTTTCAGATGTGAATGAGTGTAAGGTTTTCCGTGGTCTGTGTACTTACGGAACGTGCAGAAATACCATCGGCAGCTTCAGGTGTCGGTGCAACAACGGATTCGCTCTCACCTCTGACGAGAGGAACTGCACAGGTGTGAAAGATAGGCACAGACTGCAACTAAGTGAAACCTTTCTGTCACCCATAATGAGCACATAGTGAGCACTCTTTTGTTCTGTGTTTGCGTTTCAGATATTGATGAGTGCCGAATCTCTCCTGACCTGTGCGGTCACGGTACATGTGTCAACACACCTGGCAGCTTTGAGTGTGAATGCTTTGAGGGCTATGAAAGTGGCTTCATGATGATGAAGAACTGCATGGGTATGTATGAAACACATTCACAGAGTTTTGAGAAGGCACACTGAGCACACTGAATTAATTTCCACAGTCTGACATCAGTCCAGTCCATTTTGCTATCTTTGGCTCTCCTTTCACATTCTTTTAATTTCTTCCTCTTTTACTTCCTCTATATCCCGCTTTCTTTTATTACTGTTGCCTCACAGACATTGATGAGTGTGAGAGAAACCCACTATTGTGTCAAGGAGGAACCTGCCTGAACACAGAAGGGAGTTACGAGTGTGAATGTCCCCCTGGACACGCGCTCAGCATAGATGGATCGGCCTGTGAAGGTGCAGCATACATCACACTGCCAGTGCCCATGCATTCATTCATTCTAGCCTCCAGCTAAGATGGAGAGGTTTTTAATAATTAACAAAAAATAGTTTTATATAATTTTTAAAGTCGCCACACTTTTTTGTTGGTTCAGATGTGAATGAGTGCCAGCTGAGTGACAACTTGTGCAAGAATGGCCAGTGCGTCAACATGATGGGAACTTACCAGTGCTCCTGTGACACTGGTTACCAGGCCACCCCAGACCGACAGGGCTGTGTTGGTGAGTAGAGCAAAAGTCATACTGGAGAGTGTGTAAAAACGAGGCATGACACCTGGAAGAAGAAATAATCCTGCAACAACAAAGAGTCATCTACTAATCAGAAGGTTGGGGTTCGTTCCCTGGCTGATCTGCATACCAAATACAGATACTAACCCCAGGTTGCTCTCTCATACCTCCATCAGAGTGTGAATGTTAGATGGAAATAGATCACTTAATCATAGAAAAAAGTGCTTCTATGAATGGGAGAATAAGAAGAAGTTGTATAAAGTGCTTTGAGTCTTCAGCTAGAGTAGAACAGTGCTATATAAGAACAACACCATTTATGTTTAAGGCTGTGTGAGAGGTGGAATAATTTGGGTCCAGTCATTTGCGGACCAAACGCAGGATGCAGGAGACAGAAATAACCGAGGCAAGCTTTAATAATTATTGTGCAGGACATAAACAAAGTCTAGAATCTAAGAAACAAATTGCATAAATAAGAGATTATACATGACTGGGGGCACAGAGCTATATGGGCGCAAAGGGAGACTGAGACAGTTTATACAAAAAGTAATGAGGGAAGTGGGAACAGGTGGGGAACACAGCTGCAGACAACAAACCAAACAAGACAGGGAAACCAATACCAAAAAACACAAACAAATAACCAATACCACACATCAGAAGATAACAGAACTCAAAAGCACAAGGAAATACAAACTAACACTATAACAGAAACTATGAAATTATACAGAACATGAACTTCAATCACTTCTCAGAACCCAAAATGCAATAATAAACTAACTCAAAACTTAGAAACCCAAGCGCCCAAATAACCAGGGAACATGACACACAGATGGGTTGTGTGTTATTTGAGTGTAAAATGCGTTCAGTTCATAGTTTTAAAATGAATCTGTGTGTATAGTGATTCTGAAATCTAACTGTGATCTCTCGTTGCAGATATTGATGAGTGTACCATAATGAATGGAGGCTGTGAGACCCACTGTACCAACTCAGAGGGCAGCTACGAGTGCAGCTGTAGTGAGGGATATGCACTTATGCCTGACCTCAGGACCTGTGCAGGTATAAAGAAAGCATGAAAATAAATGTAGTGGCATTTCACAACAAAAAGGGTGTTGCTACTTGTAGCAAAATTAATCCTCTGCCTGTACTGTCAGATATCGATGAGTGTGAGGAGACTCCAGACATCTGCGATGGAGGGCAGTGCAGTAACATTCCCGGAGAATATCGCTGTTTATGTTTTGATGGATTCATGGCCTCCATGGATATGAGGACCTGTATCGGTAGGCGAAAAAAAAAGGCTCCTATAATTTGAGTGTGAAGCCAATGCTGGAATCTTCATCTTGATCTTTAAATCCATTCCCCTCTTTTGTGATTTTGTGTCCTTTTCGTCTGCCACGTTAATTTATTCATTCAGTCTCTGACGTGTTTATAAATATAGATGGGCTTTTTGTGGCTGCCCAGCATCTGTGGGACTTCCACTGTCAGTCTCATTTTGTGTCACTCTAATCTCCAAGGTGAGAACATTCATGTATAATCTTCATCTGTCCATCTCAGATGTGAACGAGTGTGATCTGAACCCAAATATCTGTCTCCATGGTGACTGTGAGAACACCAAAGGCTCCTTCATCTGCCACTGTCAGATGGGATACTTTGTCAAAAAGGGATCCACGGGCTGCACAGGTACATGCAGATGTCAGAGGCCGAGCTGAGAGGTCTGAGCCTCTGTTGGCCCATTTCTGATATGAGTGTTGAGACAGCTCGTTCATGCATACAATAGTTCCTGATCTAGAGTTTAGAAATGATTAATTCAAAGTCTTTCATATGTGAAGACCTGGTCAACTGTGCTGATGTGAAAAAATCAAATTGTCCATTCATTAAATAAAGGAGCGTTTCACCTGAGAAAACCAAAGCTAACACATACTGTATTATTATTAATGCTGCCTTCTTTTTTTACTTGATTTGCCGTTGTACCTAACTAGAAAACAAAAGTCGCTGCCTGTTTTTTGCTTAACTGAACTCCGTTCATTTTCAGATATTGATGAGTGTGAAATCGGATCCCACAACTGTGACATGCACGCCGCCTGCGTCAACCTTCCTGGAAGCTTCAAATGCCGCTGCCGAGACGGCTGGGTGGGAGATGGCATCAAATGTGTGGGTGAGTGGGTATTCGGATTACCTCAACTGGGATTTGTACAGCTCTTGGGGTAGTTTATGTTGCAGCATCAGTTTCAAAAGAGCATAAAAGGAATAAAATTTCCTCGTTAAATCAAGAATATGCTGACATGATTTGAGTTCTGCCGTGAAGCTTTACACTTTTTCTCTCATGCAGATGAAGATGAATGTGCTGCAGAGGACCACAACTGTAATCCCAATGCAGACTGTGTCAACACACCAGGATCCTACAGGTGTACCTGCAAAGAGGGCTTCAACGGAGATGGCTTTTCATGCTCCGGTAAGACTGTCAAAGCTGTCCTGATTAAAGCCAGGGACTGCGTGTCCAGTGCACAATAAGTTTTTAATATACTGATGAGGTTTTTTTCTCTTTCAGACATGGACGAGTGTGCAGACAATGTGAACCTGTGTGAAAACGGCCAATGTCTGAACGCCCCAGGAGGCTATCGCTGCGAGTGTGAGATGGGCTTCACTCCTACAGAAGATAGCAAGGCCTGTCAAGGTGCTGCGCTTCACTCTGCCACATTGTTTTCTTTTCTTTTTACAAATTTTTCTTACAAACAGGTGATGTTAAAAAGAAAAAAAACAAAAAACTGTCCTTCTCTCTTTCCCACAGACATCGATGAGTGTAATTTCCAGAACATCTGCGTGTTTGGAACGTGTCAGAACCTTCCAGGGATGTTCCGCTGTGTGTGTGATGATGGCTACGAACTGGACCGCAGTGGAGGAAACTGCACTGGTTAGTGCTTCTGTCTCAGCTAATAAATCTGTTTTAAAGCTTTTATTGTTTTGCTCATCATTTCTTTAATCTGCACTTTCCATTTACTGTAGCATATATATGAACAAGTTTATACATTTCTGATTGTATGTCAATGTGCACTGCAGATATCAACGAGTGTGCGGACCCTGTTAACTGCATCAATGGACTCTGCGTGAACACACCAGGAAGCTACCTGTGCAATTGTCCACCTGACTTTGAACTAAACCCGACAGGAGTGGGCTGCGTGGGTGAGTCACACTAAGAAGTTTAACAAATATAAAGCTCTTAATGCACATGTTGTTTGTTCTATACTAGGATGGGTCACACAGTATAGTAAATCTGATTTTTTTTAAAGAGAGCATAACGACAACACCTAAAGGAAGAAATTATAAGTCGCATTTGTGTTTAAGATATTTGTGAGCTGCCCAAAATATTGCTAGTTTCATTTTTGGACTCACCTGCCATTCTGTGTCTTTTTCAGACACCCGTGTTGGGAACTGCTTCTTGGATGTCCTCGCCCGAGGCGATGGAGGAATCTCCTGCAGTGCAGAGATCGGAGTGGGTGTGACCCGAGCTTCCTGCTGTTGCTCAGAGGGGGTTGCCTGGGGAAACCCCTGTGAACTGTGCCCCCTGCTTAACTCCAGTATGCGCAAACCCAGTCACTTCATTTATTTACAGTGTTTGCTTCCAAATGCAAACCTGCATGTCTGTCTCTGTCTTGTCTACAGCTGACTATAAGACTTTGTGTCCGGGAGGAGAAGGTTTCAGACCCAACCCCATCACTGTTATCCTGGAGGGTAAAACTTAGTTTTTCTCTCCTGTGTTTCAAGACTTTAGTATCACTTTCAAAATTACAATATGTTGGTGTCACTGATGGATGTAACAAAGTGAAATCTTTTCCAGATATTGATGAGTGCCAGGAGCTTCCAGGCCTTTGCCAGGGTGGAAACTGTGTTAACACATTTGGCAGTTTCCAGTGTGAGTGTCCACCAGGGTACTACCTCAATGAAGAGACTCGCATCTGTGAAGGTAAGAACTGAAATAGAAATTACACTTAATCACTCATATCTGTTTCGACCCTCATGTTATAGACAGTTCTTGTCAGGGGTACAAGACACCAGGGTCTACTTCTGCTGTAACCAAGGATACATGGACACATAAACTCAGCTATTCTGAAAACAAAACTAAACCAAACTAAATGAGAAATTGCAGTTTAAGAATTGAAAATAAACGAACAGCTCTGAGGAGAAACCTTAGCAGGCTTTTCTAAATATTAGCATTAAAATAGGTTCATTACTATGGATTTACTACTAATGGACACTACTACATGCTCTGAGCATTCATTAGATGAACTCATTCCACTAGTTTTCAGTATTCTTGTAATTTATCTACTAAAATAATACTCATCTTTAATCACTACCTGCATCTTTCTGGTGTGACTATTTGCCCGTAACAAATTTTACTTAATTAATGGTTTATTATTATTATTATTATTATTATTATTATTATTATTATTGTTGTTGTTGTATTTTTTCTATTCTGTTATATACAGAGCTAGCCAAGATTTGCTTTGGTTCTGGTTAATTTAGAACAGTACTAGTTTCTTCCTTCAATAATTTGCCATTCTTGTTCTTTGTGCCTCATGCCTCACAAAATGGGGGAAAATGAAGGAAGAATAAAAAAAAGGAAAAGAAATACGTAAAAATAGAATGACTCATGATGTCATGATGTCTTCTCTCTTTTAATGTACTGCACTAGCCTAGTACTGCCACATTCACATACGATATAAACACGTACGCATCAAAAAGGGGATAAAAATATGAGGTAAACATGGCACGGAGTTGGTACCTGTCCCCTGGGCCTGGGTCACTTGATGTAGATGGAAGCACTGAGCATGTCCTGGTCCCTGCTGAGGATGTCTGACAACCATCCTCGTCTTATTGGAATTACTTTCATTACTTTTTCTTCTTTCAGTTGTATGACGATATTGTTTTTATTTATTTAGTACCTTCATTACGTTCTTCACCAGATACAGTGGGATGCAAAAGTTTGGGCAACCTTGTTAATAGTCATTATTTTCCTGTATAAATCGTTGGTTGTTACGATAAAAAACTCAGTTAAATATATCATATAGGAGACACACACAGTGATATTTGAGAAGTGAAATGAAGTTTATTGGATGTACAGAAAGTGTGCAATAATTGTTTAAACAAAATCAGGCAGGTGCATAAATTTGGGCACCACAAAAAAAGAAATGAAATCAATATTTAGTAGATCTGCCTTTTGTAGAAATTAAACGCTTCCTGTAGGTTCCAATGAGAGTCTGGATTGTGGTTGAAGGTATTTTGGACCATTCGTCTTTACAAAACATCTCTAGTTCATTCAGGTTTGATGGCTTCCGAGCATGGACAGCTGTCTTTAACTCACACCACAGATTTTCAATTATATTCAGGTCTGGGGACTGAGATGGCCATTCCAGAACGTTGTACTTGTTCCTCTGCATGAATGCCTTAGTGGATTTTGAGCAGTGTTTCGGGTCGTTGTCTTGTTGAAAGATCCAGCCCCAGCGCAGCTTCAGCTTTGTCACTGATTCCTGGACATTGGTCTCCAGAATCTGCTGATACTGAGTGGAATCCATGCGTCCCTCAACTTTGACAAGATTCCCAGTCCCTGCACTGGCCACACAGCC
>VVHJ01056513.1:0-15654 GCA_015107715.1 Tylochromis polylepis
TTCTGCTAACTTATTATATTTCTGCTAAATTATAGTATTTCTGCTACTGTGTTACATTTCTACCAAGTTATACTATTATACATTAAGTTATAGTGTTATACTATTTCTGCTAAGTGTTTATGTTTGTGCTAAATTATAACATTTCTGCTGAATTACAATACTTCTGCCACTTTCTGCTATGTTATAGTATTTCTGACAATTTGTCACAGTTGAACAACAAGTAGTTTTGAGGAAACTTCAGATTGTTCGGCTTTTTTCTCCTGGCCATTTTGCCTTTTCCAATATTTCTGCTAGGTTGTTACATTGTCGCTAAGTTGTCATGCTTCTGCAAAGCTATTACAATTTCAACAGCTGTTCAAATATTGGCTTCGGCTTCTTCGGCTATTTTCAGCAGACGGTTTCGGCCGTACAGCATCCACACGGCATTTTCACAGGAAATGCAAGGTTTTCTAGTTTTACTTACAGTTCTTATATCATGTGAGGAAAAAAAATCAGCATTGATGGCACACATGTTGGATCAGCTTAGACCCCAAGGCCCACCCAGACGTGAAATGCTGTTGTACATACTTGTTTTATTGAATAATTTGTCGTTGATTGTACTAAGTATAGAACATTTCTGCAAATGTTCATGGTTTAAATCCTTAATCTGCTCAAGAACAGTACAAGGTTTAGCTATTAGCTCCCATGTCTGAGACTCCTGTAGCAATGACTTCCAGTCAGTCCTTAAATGTTACTAAAACCAATGTTCCTGTAACTGTGTATGGGACACAGACATGCCACAAAACTAAGATATTAATATTAACACATAGTATAGATAGATTTTATTTACAAATGTAGCCATGTTGTTCATGGTGACTCTTTGTTTTTATTTTGCTAAATTAAAGTTGTATAAGTTACAGAAAATTTAGCTTGAAGTGAAGTAGCCTTTGGTTTGCTATACTATAGTACTATATATAATATGCACAATGTGATTTCGATATTTAATTGGTTGAAAGGAACCTATGAATAAAAATGTACTATTTTTATTAGTAGTAGTAGAATTAACATGAGACTTATCCTTAAGTACTTCAACCTCTAAATAAAAACATTTGTGTTATTTGGTTAGGTTGACATTATTTAACTTTGCATAATTTTTAAAAAAAAAGGACTTAAAATTCTTTTATTCTGATAAGCCAACAGTGCGTTGTAACAACCACATAGTTACTATTTAATCATTTAGTTTAAAAAATATATATTTATTTTTTATTCTTTCAAATATTAAAAAAAGTTTCTAACTATCTTCTTTTAGGGTATTTACATTACAATGAGGTTTGCTTTTTGCAGTAAGCAGTAAGAAGATTCAGCTCCCTGACATTTCTCAAGCTCATGCAAAGTGAGTTGCTCAGAGAGCTTTCCTTATGATCTTGAAACATTCTGCACTGGTACCTTTGAGAATTTCATAAAGTTTCTAATTTTAGAAGTCTATTCGATGAAAGTATGACTCGATAAGGACACAGCAAATATCTGGGCATTTGGCTTTTTGAACGCAACTTTATAAGGATTTTTAGGAGCTGGCTGGCTTTTATGTTTGTGCATGTGAGACTGTATTTTTAGGGACAAGTGATTAAAAGCACAGCGTGAGTAGAAGCAAGAAAACACACTTCATTTCTTCAAAGGCCAAAAACCCACAAATGGAAAGCTAAAATCAACCCTGCCCATTCTGCTTATAGCACATCTGAAATTAAAAACAATACACTTAAAATAAATATTATACACATACATACATGCATAAATACATAAATACAGACACAATGCAGCTTATAAATCAGTTTTATTGTAGCGGGTGCAGATACTGTACAAGGAAACGTACTCACACACACTCATGTTCACACTCACAAGGTCACACAGATTCAGCAATTTGTAGTGACAAACTACAGAGTGAAACTCTAGTTGGACTTCTGTTCACCTCTGCACATCTGAAGGCACCATCCATTAGAGAAGGGCTGTCAAGCCATGCTGGGAAAGTCACACACAAAGGCAGTGAGTGGTGGATGCGCAGACACACACACACACATGCATGTATATGTGCAAACATAACTGCCATTCACACAGATGAAAAGCTCTTTGTTGGCAGCTTGGAGTTCTGCACGCATCAGGCTGGGCCGCAAACTGACAATGGCTTAAAGCTAGTTTACAGAGAGTTTGGAGCTTTGCAAACAGAGGTCATTGGACTAAACTGAACTTTTCGAACACATTAAAGATTGTGTACATTAGTTGGTGAATGGTAAGGATTTAAAAACAATGTAAACTGTGTAGATATAGAAATAAATTAAGATGTCACTTATTATCATGAATGTCTTTGTATGTAAGAGGAGAATAGTTTTTTACTCTGTATTTCTAGCAATGGCGTACAACTCTATGTAGCTGTGAGTCATATACTTCATTAAATATGTGATTTTTCTGATTGTTATTTGCATGCAATTTGTATTCACTGCTTAGGCAGTGAGTATTGAATAGAAGAGAATTTAATTTGATTAAATTGAATTGAACTGAGAGAGCAAGTCGCAAAGAGACCGAGCTGCAGAGACAGAAGCCTCAAGTCATTAATTTTGATTTCTATTCGGTGTCATGACAGAGCCACAAGGTTTAAAGCTGCATTGTTCAATGACTGTGCGGAAAATAAAAGCCAAAGACCTTGACAAACTAAATCAACAAACAGGACACGGTGTCATTTAAAAATGGCAGATCAAAATCAAATATGATAACAAGAAACAACTGCAGCTCAATTACAGTAAATATTCCTAATCAAGTGTTAGAGTTCAATAACCTTAAGATCACTAGTTCTTTTATAGTTCAGTACTGCCATGGAACACGCTTAGCACTTCTGTGTAGTATTTTGTGCTCAAAGTGCACAGATGGGAACAAAGAGGTTCGTTCCATTAAGGCACAAACCTGAGTCCTCTTCATCAGTGGAAAATAGACATCTGGCAGCTAGATCTGTTTTTGGTGCAGTGACACTGTGTTGATTCTATCACAATACTTGGAGGGAAGATGCCGAAAAAGCCCAATAATGCTTGAAATGTAAATTAAATATTTTTAATTAGTCACTGTCCATTAAATGTGTTAAAATTGGCTTAAAAAAAACTTAAAATAAGGTTAAAGTTACAATGCCAGCAAATCAGTCTGCATTTATCTTACAAATTTTATGTGCAACTATTGGCAACAATAGGATACTGTAATTATATTGCATTCATCTGAAACGCAATAAAATAACACATTATTGTGGTAAATTCAGCAAGAACACTATGATTATTAATCCTATAATTATGTTAATACTTGCATTACGTAAGTTCTGTCTTATTAGATATACAATAATCTGCAGGATGGGCAAAAAAAAAGACGAGTCATGCCTTTCATGTAGAATTTACACAACTGCCTGATTTCAGTTCTCAAAGGAGGCTTTTAAAAAAAAGCAGAATGGTCTACAACTTTTGAGGAGAGGAGATGTGTAAATTATTTTGAATTTACTGAGCAATGGGACACGAATGTAACAGTAAGAGACAAACCGAAGCCAGGCCAAACAGCAGTCTATCTCTGCGAACAGGACATCAGTGCTTTTTTGTAAGCAGCTGCAAAGGCAACCTCTTTCTAACCTCGCCTGTACACCGTCTGTGATGGTAATGCAAAACTAGCATAAAGAGACCCAGGGAGATGCTCAAGCTGAGAGTATGCCAACCTCTACCAATCATCCAAATCTGGATTTTACAAAAGCAGAAATGAACAGGGTTGGTACATTTCTACCTCTCCCTATAGTACAATCTGTGTTGCCAAAAGTTTTTTCTGTTGAATCCTTTTTGGGATGATTTTCACCCACTCTGCTGTTGTCTTTGTTGTAAGTCCCAAAAAGTTGATTCATCATGGACGTAGTGTTTTCCAAGGAGTGACGAAACGTTTCTCCTACTGAAAACGCTACATCTAGATGAACAGAATCAACTTTTGGGGATTTCCTTACCTGGATGATTGAGCATGCATCAATACTCTTTGTTGTAAGATTTGATTAAAACAAGCTGTTAACAACCAGAGTCCTCCCCCTGTAGGACAACTGGGGCTGGACCCAAGTCCATTGAGACAACCGGGCACTGATTTTTTTCAGTAGCACCCTCCCAATTTTCCCCCTGAAAACCGTTACTTCCCAAAAATACGCCCAAACACTTCAGTCCCTCCCTGTTCCACTGTAATTCTGCTGGTAATATTGGCTCCTCTTTAGTAATCCACCTTCCCAACATGAGACCTTCACATTTTAACCAGTTAACCTTCACGGAAGATGCCTTCTCATATAATTCCAGTTTCTGTTTGAGTGTGTTGATGTCATTTTGACTGGTTATAAAAACTGTAACATCGTCAGCATAAGTTGTTATATGTTACTGTGCTTCCTGCCTCTTCCGCAAAGGTCAATCCTGAGAGTCCCAGTCTAAGATGATTTAAAAGGGGTTCAATGGCCAGTGTGTACAGCATACCAGAAAGGGGGCACCCCTGCCTGATGCCTCTCTCATTTGGAACAGGCCAACTCAATCCTCCCCCTACCTTTAACATGACAGCAGCGTTTGAATACAAAAGTTTAATCTAAGAAGTGAACATTTTCCCAAACCCAGAAGCTTCTAATGTTTTAAACAGATAACAGTGATCAACCCTATCAAATTCTTTTTCCTGATCAAGAGATAACAGTCCCACATCCAATTCTCTGAGCTTGGCCAGATCAATAATATCTTGAATTAAAGACAAGTTGTCCATTATAGTTCATTCAGGGACACAGTATGCTTGATCTAGATGAACAATCATGTCAATACAGTTCTTCAACCTGTTAGAAAGACACTTTGCAATAATCTTGTAGTCTGTATGAAGCAATGAAACTGGTCTCCAATTTTTAAGCAGGCCCAGGTCCTTTCTTTGGCAGTAGTGTCAAAACTGCTCTTGTACAGCTTGTTGGTAAGGTCTCAGTATCCATACATTATGTTAGAACTTCATATATGTCTTCTCCTAGCAGCGTCCAGAATTTCTGATAAAACTCCGCAGGAAGTCCTCATGACTGACCACAGCTGAGCTGTTGAACCGCTGAAGACACCTCATCAAAAGAGACAGCAGACTCCAACAAAGCAGATTTAGCCTCGCTCAGCTCTGGCATCCCCTCCAGTATCTTCGCCACACATTCAGGGTCACACCTTTCAGCACTAAACAGGCTGGCATAAAAGTCTATGGCAAGCTTCCTCATTCCTGGTGGGTCAGATGTTACCTTCCCATTTGGAAGCTTGAGGTGCATCATTTGGTTTGGTTCCCGAACATTCTTCTCCAACTTGAAGAAAAACCTTGTTGGAGCATCTATTTCTTTAATGGCAGACATCCGTGTCCTAACTAGAGCACCTTTAGCTCTTTCATAGAGAAACTTGCCCAACGCCTTCCTTCTAGTATCCCAGGTACAGTTGTTACATCTGTCCCACTTGTAATCCTTTCTTCTAGAATTCTGATCTCTCTTTCTAAGTCCTCAAAATTGTTTTTTACCAATGGTGTGTGACGTTTATTGTTGGCAAAAAAGCTTAATCTGTGTTTTCCCCACATCCTACCATTGAGCTAAATTGCAAAAGTCATTTTTTCTTTGTTTCCAGTGGTACCAGAAGTCGGAAAAAGCTTGACAGAACTCTCTGTCATGGGTCAGTTGTACATTGAAGTGCCAGTATTAACAACAGTTAGACTGCGTCAATAAAGAAATGTCTACAGTCACTAAATGATGATCAGAAAAGCCAATAGGTGAAATCTCTGCTTTAACTAACCTATTATTATATGTCTGATTGATATAAAGTCTGTCAAGCCTGGCCACCTTCACGCTGCCCTCAGAAACTTTCACATATGTGTACTGTCTGGCTCCTGGATGGAGCTTTCTCCACACATCAGTCAGACTGTTGTGAAGAAAGATTGTAGATAAAAGTGAGCCCGAAGGTGGGTGAGGCTCTCCTGTGTTTCTACAACTGAAGGATGGGTTGTACAGTTCCAGTCCCCTCCCACCACTACTATTGAACCACTATGTAATTGTGTTAATTTATCATTAATTTTATGAAATAACTGTACACGACCTGCAGCTGAATTGTGAGCGTATACATTCATAAATGCAAATGGTATTCCCCTGATTGTTGCTTGCACTACCTGTGCCCTTCCCTGCTCTATCTCACATACTGAAACATGTGATAGCTGAAGGTGCCTAGAAAATAAAACTGCTACACCCGCACTAAGGTTAGTACCATGACTTAGAAATAACTGTCCACTCCAACTCATTCCCCATTCTGGCTCATTATCTAGGGTGCTATTTGTTTCTTGTAAAAAGAATACATCAATGTTTTTAGTCCTACTAAGTTCTACCAATACCACACGCCTTTCTCTATCTCTGCCCCATTTATGTTAAGCATACCTATTCTCAAAGCTGCCATATAGGACAGAGATAAGAGAAAGAGAGAGAAGACAGTGAAACTCGTCCAAAAGACCACCTTTTGTGCTCCGAACATTTTACTGTGCTTTTAAAGGAGTTTTACCTCATTTTTCCTTTCATTTTCTTTTTTGTTTGCTCGACTGTTCATAGCCGACCACTCTCCTTTTCTTTAGAACTGATTTTATAACTTGATCAACATCTGGAAAAAAATCTGTGACTTCCACGGACTGTCTGCCAAACATCTCATCTAAAAAGTAGTTTATGTCTTCTAAGGAATATGATTGCTGATGCTCGTCTTGTGAAACAATATCAGAAAACTGTGATAAGGAATCGTCTTCAAACAAGTCTTCTTCCTCATTGTCAACGCTCAAAGAACCTGAAGTTACATTTCCATTTTCTACCTCACTTGTTGTTGCCTCTGTCTGTCCACTGCCTTGATTTTCCTCCACAATTTCCTTGTCCTGTCTGTCAGTGCTTCCATCCTCCACCTCACTGTTCCTTTGTACTATCCTCTCTTCTACTAGCGCAGCCTGTGGGGCACTAGCTGCGACCTCTGCTCTTTCATGCTGTGCTGTTTGCGGTTCGCTGTTGACAGCGCCGCTCGTAGCCCACTGCTCATAGCCTGCTGCTCATCTGCACCGCTACGAGTGGATTGTTCTCTACTACTGGCATCTACAGCACACTTCTGCTCACCTGTTCCACTAGCATGGGCCTGCTGCTCACCTTTATCACTGTCCACATCCTGCTCTTTATGAGGGCAGGATGAACGTTTGTGGCCGACATCACCTCATTCGAAGAACTTCATGCTACCTGCGCTTGCATAGACTGTACATAAACTGTTTTCATATTTTACCTTAAAAGACACTTCCAGTGTCTGTGAAGGGTCGCTGAGGTACATGAAGGCCTGTCTCCATAGAGACGGAACGTGCTGCAGTCTGGCATCTTTGCAGCCGAGACGAACAACCCTGAAACCGCTAGCAAACTTTCCAAAGCGAGTCAGTTCTTTTTCAAGCAGTTCATTTGGGATGAACAGGGGGACACCGGACATGGTGACCCGCGTAGATGGCACAAACAATGGTGAAACGGCCACAAACAAATCATCCAAAACAATCCCTCTTTCCACTAACAGGTGGACCATCCGCTCTTATCGGAGAAAGGCGACCACGGACTTGTTCATCCAAGAGCTGTAAGTGATGTTCTCATGGCCCACCTGTTCACCAACAGCTAGCAGAACCAGCTCCACATTGTGCTGTTGAGGAGCCACCACCCTGGCCCTATGTCTAATAGACAGGGGAGGCGAACCCTCCCTGGGGAGGGACGCCATGGCTCAAAATAAAACTGGCCAATTAACTAAATCTACTCACACAACAACAATGAAACAACTTGCCTTACCTTTTAATCACCCATAGAATCTAAAGTTTCTGTAAAAAACAGTCCAAAATGTCTCAAACTCACTCAGCAGCTCCACACTCACCAAGCACCTTCACACAGTCAGCATGCAGTGCAGGAAGAAGAGAAGAGAAGAGAAGAGAAGGTGGGCATCAAAAGGCATTTTTTTCTCCAGTTTGTTTCTTTTATGCTTTGTTGTTCTATACCTCTAAAGTTATTGTGCAACTTTCCATTACTTCTGTTTTTCAGACCTTATAATCCATTTTGGGGTTAACTGGATGACAGTAAGGTTTCTGAGGCACAAAGATGTAGAGAAAAGACTACCGCATTGTTTGCCAAGATAGCTATTGCAAAAAATGAAAGCTAAAATTTACCCAGACTTTATATACTTTATATGGACCATATAAAACAAACAGTCAACTTGGTACCATAAAAAACCAAGTACACCTTTACTGCTTCCATCGGACTTAAAAGAGTAGGTAGCAGCCATGTGCTGCTAATCAAATACACTTGATTAATCGATCACCTGCAATTTTCAGCACCTCTATAAAATCACACATTTTGGGAGTTTGCTGCTCTGGAGCATTCAGGTGTGTGTTAATGCAATGTCACAATCTTCCCTTGAGTGGATTTCGCAGCAAATTACAGTGAGGGTCGGACCATACAATGCTCAGAGAACTTGCAAATAAACCCCCAAGAGATGCATTTCTACAGGCCTCAGTTAGCATGTTAAGTGCTAAATTTCATGACAGTACAATTAGAAAAAGACTGTTATGGATTATCTCTTCTCCTTGGACAGACGAGTATGTGGAGATATATAGCCATAATCCATAGTGCCACATTTGTTGAAAACCAAATACAGCATATCAGTACAAATACCTCAAACGGTGCACGGTGGTGAAGGGGTCATGATTTGGGCTTGTTTTGCAGCCACAGGACCTGGGCATGTAGCAGAGATGGTATTCAGAGATCATGATCAAAGTATACTAGAGTCGAATATCTGTCTGACAACTGAAACTTGACCAACATTGGATCATGCAACAGCTAACGATCCAGAGAACAGCAGCAAATCTACAACAGAATGACTGAGAATGAAAAGAATCAAGGTGGTGCAATCGCCGAGTCAATGGCCAATGGCCCAGACCTCCACCAAATTGAAATATTCTGTCCATACATTAAAAGAGCTGTACATAAACGAAAACCCACAAACCTCAATAAACAGAGGCAACATTGTAAAGAAGAGTGGGTCCATAACAATGCATGAAACTGATAAATACTGTCATACAGAAGACAGTTACTTCAAGTTATTACTGCTAAGGGTGGTTTTACAAGATATTGACTGATTCAGTTTTTCCCTGGACTACATAAAATCCAGCAAAAACGCTCTTTTTCACATGACAGTATTTCTGTTTTTTGAGACAGGAGTGAATCAGTTCACATTCTAAAACACAAATCAGGGCAAAACTTCTCTCTGTCTCAGTGTGTTTTATTATGTATACAGACAAAATCATCAGCTCCACACTTTTGAGTTTCATACCACTGTGCCTCTACATTTTGTAAGCCATTCATCCATGAGGACTCATCCGGCAGTCAAAAACCTCATTAAACTCCTACCTCTTTGACGTGAATAAGGGACTGTCTAAAGTCAGAGAAGAGGCAATTGGATTTGATCTGTCATTTTACCATAAATGTGTTCATTCAAGGCCTGTGGATTGCTTCAGCTGTGGCGCTCATCACATTCAATTCTTTAGCCCTGGATCCAATTTTCAGAAAACTTATTGGGGAACCAAAATAGCAACGGAGCCTTTTTTTTCTTAATGCAGATCTCCTGGTTAGAAGTTAAGACAGTACCTTGATAGAGTACTGTCTTACCTTCTAACCAGGAGATCTGCAAAAAAAAAAAAAAAAAGGCTCCGTTGCTATTTTGGTTCCCCAATAAGTTTTCTGAAAATTGGATGAAAATCTTTATGTGCGTGTACACTTTAAACAAGCACACAAACACACTATCTAATATTGGTTTCCTGCTATATCAAATGCAAACCTCATAGTCTCATAGTGAGACTAATTCAGTCCAAACATAGTAACATATCCAGCCAACAAAGATGACTCAGATCACCAAGGGAACAGAGACGATTCCTTTTATGCTATTTCTTATTTTTTCTCTCATCTTTTCTCAGTCTGTCTCTTCACCTCTCTGACTGACTGCCTCTGATGGGCTTTTTCTTGTCCTCACCTCCATTTTCCCCTCTTTTCTTTATCCCAGCCCTCGTTTCTAACCCTCAGAAAACCCTCCATCTTCTCTCTGTCTCAAGTCATCAAGCTCAAATTCTTTCTCCTCATCAAGGGAAGCTGATTGAGATCCTAGGGATAGGATGCAAGCCAATGCTTAAGGGACAAGGAAAACACAGATTCCTACATGTACCCATGCGTAAACAGAGAGGCGCATATACAGTATACACGCAGGCACTTGTGCTAATATGCCGAAGGTTTGCCTGGGGCAACGGTGAAATCAGTCTCTGCATTTACAGCTTAATTTTTATTTGCGTACGTGATAGGCTAAACTGTTTGTGTTTAGAAAGCTGAATCTCTCATCACCTAAACTCTTCCTGCAGCAGCCACTAGTAAAGGTACGACTCTGAGCATGTGAGGGCGAAGGTGTTTAAAAAAAGACATATACAGTAAAGCTGGATCACTGGTAGTCATTTACCAAGATAGAACACACAAACATAAACGCAAAAAGAGATTAAAGGGATGAAAACACAATTTGAAAGTGCAAGAGTATGAAGTAATTTGACTGAAATGTCCCCACAGGGTAAAAGAAGGTGGAAAGTGGGTTTGTAGTTTGTATGTTTATGTTTTTATCTGTTTGTGCACATTTGGGATCTGCATTACTGCATGTGAGTGTGTGAGTGCATGCGCTTGCTTTTGCTTGTGTGTGTCCACACATATGTGGGTGTGTGGCTGGCTAGTGGTTATGTAAGGCACTAATTGTCATGCAGTGTGCAAGGTGCAGACACTAACCACAGACATGAAGCTTTCTGCAAGCCCACAGCGATGAATTTTAAACTAATTCTAAATAATGTAAGTGCAGATCCAAGGGAGATCATCAAAACAATTTCTGCCTGCTTATATCTGCTAATTCTCAAGTATGGCTCTATGTTTATTTCATCTTGCGTATAAAGCTATGCGCTTGTGAGTGTAATGTTTGATAAGTGTTTGTATGATATGCTTTAATGTATCTCATTTATGTGTGAAAGCAGATTTTTGTGTTGGTACACCTAAATTGAACAGCCACAACATTAAAACCAGAGTTCATGTCCTTATGCCACTCAACAGTCTCACCCTTTATGTCATGAATATAAGACTTTCGGGCGTGTGTTGTGATGTCTGCCACTGTGAAGTTGGGTTTATATCCCTTGGGGCATGTAGGTTGCGGGATGGGTCCTCTATGGATCAGGCTTGTTGCAGCAGATGCTTGATCTAGTTAAGAGTTTAGAGGGTGGGTCAATGCCTTGGACTCTACGTGGTGAACCCAAGCAATTCCTGAGCAGTGTGGTGCATTGTACAGCAATGCTACAGGAGGCCGCTGCCATCAGCTCTGCCACTGAGGGAGTGCTTGGTGTACGTGTGGGTGGAACTTGTCAAAATAACTTCTACATGAATGCTATGACCCAAGACTGGCCAGCAGAACACTGTAAACTGTAACACAATGAGCAATGTTAGGTTTGTTTTGGCTTCTTATCTTTGTTTGTCCGTGTTTATTTGCCAATTATAAGTCTGCAGGATTACATAAAAACTATGAAGCAGAATCTTATGAAACCTGGAAGAGGTGGCCCAGGAGCAAAGAAAGGACATTTTCATGCAAATACAGATTACTTTTTCTTTTGTTTTCAGTTGTGAGATAAGGGATTAACCTCTGAGGAGGACTGTCCTCTCCAAATGTCTCTTTAGTTAGATGAAGTAATTTGGCTAAAATCATAGTATTCTTAACCTTTCTGGAATTTGAGCTTTCAAATGGCTCCTGTCATAATATCAAAGAATAATTTAAGAACAGAGATTTAAATATGGATGAAAAATATCAAAGAGCATAAGAAAGGAGTTTCAACAAGAAATATAATCAATTTTATATGAGACGTTTCTTAGGCAGTTTTCAGCCTATGTTCGTTAGGACTTCTAAGACCCAACACAATTATGAGCAATACTGCCCCTCACTTACATTTTAACCATTACTTGATCATCTGTTATAGAATTTTAGAAAAAAATATGCTGGTCTTGTCATCTTCTACAATGATCTGCTTTTTTAACTGGATGCCACTGCAACACTAAAACTGCAAATGGAAAGCCAAAGAAAAAGAAAAAAGGAACATTTGTGAGAGCTGAATTGCTGTTTTGCAATACTACTATAGCGGATCAAAGAAATTCTACACTCCCAAGAAGCTGAATATTATAGGAATTTGTACTGCTCCATCTTTGGCATATATGTTCCTCTGAATCCAATCAGCTGTTAACTACTAAGTAATTATTATTATTATTATTAATAATAATAATAATAATAATTATTATTATTATTATTATTAATAGTAGTAGTAGTAGTGGAGTTTGGGTATTCTTGCATATTTTTATAGCAAATTTTTATGTTTGTCATTGTAAGAAATCCTGTCAAGCATTGCCTAATGAGCAATGACATCATTTTCTTCAGAATCAAGTTTTAATTCCCAGAAAGTTACTTCTTCACTTGTCCTTTCATTGTTTATTTTAATGATTCCCATTATAATTAAATTGCATAATTTTTAATTTAGTTGGTTTAAATATTTGAAGCTTTTAGGGTGTTTTAGGTTTTTTTTGTTTTGTCTTTTTTTTTAAAGAGGATAAATGTTAGGAGGTTAATTGGTTTATTAATGGGTTTCATTAATCAGTGGTGCTTTAAGGCCTACTATGTCTGACACAGATAACAGGAATCACAGAGGAGAAACGAGACTGCTAAAGTGTTCATTGGACTTTCCAGGGAAAACGTGAAAAATCATGTTTTACTGTAATATGTAACATACAACAGATTTTACATCGCTGCTGAATATTTTCCAAGGTGCACTGCAGTGTTTCAATTTTTCATGTGCTTTTCCTGCCCTCCAGACAACCATTAATGTCTTAAACTCTTGAGGCACTGGTGAAAAAAAATGTACAAAACGACTCCTTGACAGTATGACATGGAAGAGCAATATCAGCTGTTCTGAAAAGGTTATGAGTCAAGAATTTTCTTTGTCTCTTGCTGTCCGTCTATAACTCACCAGGGCTTTGCTTTGGTGTTAAATGGGACGATAACATGCGAGAGGGGTGAAACCAGGGCCTTGCAGGAAAGCAGAGAAATTGGGTGATTGGTGCCCCATTCATACAATTGCTCGTGCCGTACATTACTTGACGCAAGAAGAGCTCTCTGTATAAATTTAACTCATGTTAGGAGACAAGAGTTCCAGCGAGGAGCAACTGGACTCATTGGAAACCCAGCTGGGCTGGTCCAATTAATTTTCCTCAAGGTACAGTACATTACCACATCCCATTATATGAATAGCTACCTCATGGGATTCACACAGTTCATATTGTTAAACCTGAGAAGAAATGGAATGAGTCAGCAGATATCAGCAAGTAATGGTGCTGAGAATTTAAGACTGGACAGGGAAGAAAAAGTAGATGCAATTTTTGTGTTTCTTCCCATGCAGCCAGCAGGAATCAGATAATGCCTTGTCATATTCACAAAGGCTATTATTTTTTTTTTCTTTTTGACACCAGTGTTCATGGTCAGTTCTTTCAAAAGGTAAAGCATTCAGTCAAAGTCAATCACAGCACAGTGGCTCACAATTGCTTCTTTTCTATAACCACACAATTACAATATTTATGAGAACTCCTGCTGATGGAAAGACTATTTCGCTGTGCCCTCTCCCCATCTCGTCTTTCCTTTGTGGCCCTTATTCTTTTCTGTGGGCTTATTTTAATGAAAAGTGTGACGCTGAATCACTCAGGCACTCGGTGGTGTTGCAATCTCCACAACTTAGTAAAGTGAATGGCTATGAGCTGATGGTGCTAAAGACACTGACAGCTTCCAGATTAAAAAACATTAGCAGACCACAGGAGAATAAAGGACAGAATCCCTCTTTCTTTGTGGCCCCACATTGCCCCTCAGAGCCTCAAACAACAAATCATATAAAATGACTAAAAATGAAATGTTCATTACAATAACATCAGACAGTGAGAGAAAAGCTTGACAGAGAAATAAACAAAATGACTGCATTTAAAAGAAGCGAACAGACGGGAACACAAATGTTTCCATCAGGGTGAGTATCTTCTAATACAGCTCTGCTGGGGGAAGATTATTGATAGTGAGTGGATGATTGTGGGTGGGTGGGGTGACATTTAAAATACTCCCACCACTAAGGCTTCTGCTGTATGGCTTCTCCTTCATTCCATTAAACCTCACTGCTATAATATGCATCGGAATTGCTACTAGGTGGTCGTTCCTGTTCCTCAGCAGCCAAGAGAAATCTAAATCATTTGAACTTGAGAGTTGTGTCCTGGTGAGAGATGACTTATTCATAGCATAGTGTACGTTCCAGGGGATGATTATCTACCCATGGGGCCCACCCTCCTACGAAGGGCATTCTAAAGAAATGTTAACCTCTCGTATAGCACTTTATGCGTTGCCTGACGTTTCTGTTCAATGAAACAAGAGGGAGAAATATTACAGGATTTTCAGAAGCCATAAAGTTAGTTAAAGCTGGTTCTATCAAAGCAAGTTACTCATTCACAGTAGGGAATGACTCACATGCTGATATTGCTGTATGTTAGTGTTTCTCCAACATCTAAATTATCTGTTGCTCCAAGATCATCATTGCAGCTGAATAATGATATTACTGTAATGTCAGGGGAAAAGAAAATAGAAGAAATATCCACATTCTGGGCTTTCTACTGTAACATCTAGTAACATTTTGAATGTTTGAAAGAGTATACTACAAGTAAAACCATAATCTTTTCTTAATGCCTCAGTCATGGAGGTCTAGAGACTGGTACCCATTGATATACCAACACTTTCCAGTGTGAATATTATACTTAAATATTTGTCCCACTTGCTGGAGCAACATTATTATTACTTTGTTGAAACAATGCCAGCACATTAATACCAAACAATGGAATAACACAGCACAGCAAAGTGGTTATAAGAAAAATTAAAGGGTACACCAGCAATTAAATATTTAAATATGGCTTACACTCCAGCACAGAAAACACTCTCACAAAAATTAGACACATTAGGTTAGTATAATAACATAGGGTAATATTAATATGGTAATGTCATTGCCATTTATATATTAAGTATCTGAAAAATAGACTTTTTTACTTGCTGAAGGAGTTTAAAGGTACTAAAAGTATTCTGAAGAAGTCAGGAGTGTTTGGAATGAATATACTGGAAGATCACCCAATAATTGTTGGTGCAATTAACTCACAATCACAGATGTAAACCTGTGAGGTTACTGATTAAAGTTATGAAGATACATAGCGTGTGATCCAAAATAGAACTGCAGGCCAGTTAAAATCAAGCAGTTGCAAATTTTGTTAGGCCCTCTTTGCTTGTTAAATAACTCTATATTTCCACTTTTTAATTCATTTTTGTGTTTAAAACCTAAAGATTCCCTCACAAGAGAACTGCATGAATTCACAGGCTGAGTAATAATTTGTATGTCTTTTGAAAAAAGGTAGAAGTTATGCTATATATTTTTTAATATATATATTTTTTCCTTTTTTTTGGGGGGGGGGGGGGCGCTTTC